>LR812521.1:54672982-54975482 GCA_903798195.1 Danio kyathit | reverse complement strand
GATGTGCTTTTATTACATTTAGATTTCAACAAAATATTCAAACTAAAAAGGAAACTAATTATGTCGTAAGAAATGCCCTAAATAATGTAGCCTTTGACAGTAGCTAAGAATCAGTGTTTCTTGACATGATTGGGGAAGGAGGCTGCACTCTTGTAGGCCTATTCATTATTGATTTTTTTAACATTGAACGCATAATAAACAAGTGCAAAAAAAAAAAAAGCTGAACTTCGGAAAAAGTGCTCACTGCGGTTGCCGGGTTGGTTGCTTTGTTTTTCTGCAGTTGGCTTGTCAATGGCTCGGCATTGCTAAATCCCCTTTTATATATAAAAAAAATAAGATTTATTAATAAACATTGTGAGATGATGGTCGCGTATTTATGGCTATTAATCCTATCTACCCGCAACCCACCCATAAACATCAAGTACTTTTTGATTACCTGACCAGCGGAAAAAAAGGCAGGACTCCTGAATATGACATAATCATGCATAACAGGGTTTTATGCGTCCCCAATATGCAATGAGAGTGACTCCATAAGGTAACGTACACTCCACACACTTTGTGTAATGTGTGAAGTCGTGCACACATGTAAGCGCAAGGATAACTCATCCTTTAAATGTCCATGCTTAATCGTTAAGGTCTGGGTTGCAGGGTTATCAACAATGTGTATATTTTTCGCTTGAAACAGCCTCCTGTTAAAGATTTTTGTGTTCATCCTTGCTATAGGCAAAAAACAACAACAACAACAACAACAACAAAAAAGAACAAATAAACTTAATTGAAACCAAATCTATGAAGTATCGGTATCGGTACTCGGTATCGGCGAGTACACAAATTAAAATACTCGTACTCGTATCGGTTTGTAAAAAATTGGTATCGGTGCATCCCTAATATATATATATATATATATATATATATATATATATATATATGAGCACTATCACATAAGTAGCAGTGCGAAATGGCTGTATATTGTCACTGGTGGGAAACTAGGGCACTCAGCCTGTGGTCTCATGCCAACACATGCCTCCCGCCAGTCCCGATATACAGCCACATTGCACTGCTACTCATGTCATATTGCTCATATTTATATAATTAACAACAATAATAACAATAATTATATTTATTATTATAGTAGTAATATATTCATATTATTATTCTATAATACTTTTTTATTATTTTATAATGTTTTTTATTTTTTATTAATATTTTTTTAGGATTTGTTGATGCCTTGAACAGCCTTTTTTTATGCTATGCCAGCTTTTTTGCTTATGCTCAAAGAAAGCATTCATTCATTCATTTTCTTTTCGGCTTAGTCCCTTAATTAATCTGGGGTTGCCACAGCAGAATAAACCGCCAACTTATCCAGCATTTTTTTTACGCAGTGGATGCTCTTCCGGCTGCAACCCATCACTGGGAAACATCCATACACTACGGACAATTTAGCTTAACAAATTCACCTATACCACATGTCTTTGGACTGTGGGGGAAACCGGAGCACCCGGAGGAAAGCCACGCCAACATGGGGAGAACATGCAAACTCCCACAGAAATGCCAACTGACACAGCCAAGGCTCGAACCAGTGACCTTCTTGCTCTGAGGCGATTGCGCTACTGTGCCACTGTGACAGCCAAAGAAAGAATTAAGCTTCGCTATTTTCCCCCAAAAGATTTTTTTTTCTTAAACCTTTACAACTTTTATAAATGTATCAACAAATGTTCCTCACAGTGGTAGAAGAATTAGGATAATGAAATATATATTATTGGATAGTGAATTTCATCCTGCTAGCAACATATGATGTGGCATCCTCCAAAGACCTATCCAAAATCTTGCATAAATGATCCCAACAAATATTAAAAGAACGTGTTTTTTTTTCCGATGCAGTATTTATTTTGGGTAAATTGTTATTTAAAGTGTCACTAAGCCATATTTAAAAAAATACTTTTGACTCCTGTGTTGGCCTGAATAACCAAATACTCTTTCAGCCAATCAGCAGTAAGGGGTGTGTCTATTAGCAATAGCGAAGATATCAAAAAGGGGCTAGGTCATGTTGAGTTATGTGCGTATTTGTTTTGGAGCTTTTAAATATCAACATAGTTTGTCAAAATTTGCTTAGTGCATCTTTGCATTTACTGATCCCGTTCTGCATGTTTTTTTCTGATTATATATTTAGAGTTGATCTCGGATCTGTAAAAAATACAGAGCATTTCTTCTATGAACATAAAGTTGAAAAACAGAAACACAGAGGTCGAAAAAGAAAAACAGCCTTGTAGCCAATCCCACACTGCAAAAATGAGAACTACCACACGCTTCGCTTCTGAGTAAGCTGGTCCTGCCTCGCCACATTAACTTTCATGAGGATGTATGTTTGAAAAGGCCGTTCGAGCCGTCGCTGGGCGTAAACAAGCCCTGGAGTGGATGTGTGGCCCGGCCCAGTGTGTGGCTGTTTTTGTTTTGGTGAGGTTTCAGAGCGGAATGTTCAAATCATAAAGAGAAACACATTAAGGATGGCGGCAGGAGTGATGGTGCATGAGTCAAAACGCTGCCCTCCGGAGAGACTGACTAATGCTGGCAAACACTCTGACACCAACACACACACTCACTCACTCACATGCTGCTCCTTACATTGGACACAACACATACTTTCCATAGCATGCATTGTTGTAAGAAAACACCATGTGGTTCTTAGAGGAGCTATAATTAACATCATATACACATAAGTGCTGTGTAATGTAGGCCACACAAACTTTTAAAATGGTTATATAATATTGTTTACATATAAAAGTAATCCAAATATTCAATGTATTATGCAAATAAATTCTAATTCAAATTCAAACGTCGAAGAAATCATAAGCACCATATGCCTCACATCTATTTCCAGAGCCTTTTTTTTTTTCAAATGTATTATTACATTTTCGAATTTATATTCATTAAGATTGCTTGTTTTTTCAGGTTTAAAATATAAAACGTTTAAGCAATAAAATAAAAATAAAATAAAATAAAATAAAATAGAATAAAATAAAATAAAATAAAATAAAATAAAATAAAATTTTATTAAAATAAAATAAAATAAAATAAAATAAAATAAAATAAAATACAGTTTCTTATTCCCTGTGTTTTGGTACAATGTAGCATAGAACGAACAACTTGTTTTAGTGCACTTTCTCAGAAAGCAGAATGATTACATGTTAGGCCAGTAGGTAGACTGTAGGTAGTCTATTATGGTTTCTTAAATGCATTCAACCACAAGTGTTTAAACTACAATCTAATTGCATCTCAATGCCAGGTACCAACAGCTTTAAATGGCTGTGTTACAGTAACTGCTCTTTTTGTAATAGGCTAAATACAAGTTGAATGCTTCAAATCCACATGAAATGAAAACTGACTAAAACAAGCATGTTACAGACCAGTGGTTCCCAAAGTGGTGGTTGGGAACTCTGGGGGATCGCGAGACAACGAGAAAATATCCTACAGTACATGTTACTAAACTATTAGAGTTACCATATTTTATCCATAAACTACAGAAGACAAAAAAGTATTTAGTAGTTACATTAAAAAAAACAACATGCCAATAAAAAGCCATCAGACTTTCAATTCTTTTTCCATTGGATTGCAACCCCTAGGGTTATTATGCTAGATTAATGACAGACCAATAGTGTTAGTTGCAGCAGATTGATTTTACAGATCAATGTTAAACTTTGACACCTTTACAGCACTCGCGTACATTAAAAATAAAGGCCACGGCTGAACATAGAGAATCATCTCCATGATCGTCACCAAAATTAAACCATGAACAGTCTTGTGCTGTAAACATTGTGATCACTATTCTCATTAAGTGAGGTTAATATTAAATAAACAAATGAAGAATGACTATAAAACAATTCTATGTTTGTTAGACTGTTGCACTGTTTTGTGTTGTCAATAAGTTTGTTTATATAGTTCCTATTGGTGTGTGTGCTGTTGTGTGCAATGTTTGTATGTTTATAACCACCTCTAAGGATAGTGGGGGTCGTGAGCTGAAAAGTTGAAGAACCCATGTTATAGACACTATAGTGAATGATTCATCCATGCTTGTGTTTCATTTACTGTTTTCTGACCCTGTAAGTCATGGGTCTCAACTGCCGGCCCCTACTCCTCCTTCAGGGCTGCAACTGACGTCAAAAATATAACAAGATTCGGTCCTCCCAAATATATATTTTTTAATCACTATCATTGTTGTGCAGTCGCATATTACCACTTGTAGTTTTGACCCGCCACCCTACTAGAAATTTAAGGTACAGCACTATATATTCGGTTTTACTTTCGGTTTCTCTCAGTGTCTCAGTCAAGAGTAATGCCTTATTCACACTAGCAGCGACTTTGTAGCTGCCTGACGCTCTGGGCGGCGACCTCCTGCAAACGCAGGTCTGTGTAGATCTACAGCACGGAGAATACAACCAATCTCTGAGTGAACCGAGAGAAGTTCACGTGAGCTCTACTGGTGCTCCTATTGGCTGTCACTCAAGAAAGTCGCTCTTCATTTGCATAAAGTTAAAGGATTCCCAACTTTGTCTCATTGCTCGACATGCCCACCTGGTCACCAACAGTCGCTGTCGATTGTGTAGACGGAAGTCGCTCACTCTCCGTTGTAATGAACGGTTGCTTGTCGATTTGCCCCTGCGAGTCGCTCGTAGTGTGAATGAGGCTTAACACACATGCAGATTATTTCTGTGGCTGATTTAATCATTGAAATTGATGTCTGTAAGTGCTCTATTTTAACTAAAGCTCTATCTTTGTAAATATTCAAGGGTCATTTGATTATTGTCAGTTTTATACACATGTATTTTGTTGTACAAACACTTCTTCATGGCTTACAGGTTATGCTGGGGTGTAACAAATATGACAATTTTGCTAACATTTGATTCAAATAGTCTCATTTAACAGATTTTCCTCATATGTGTACTATGATTTTTATAAGAATTCTGTACATTAGTCAAATTTTACTGCTGGTTGAATTGGTAGTTTTAGAAAAAAGGAAAATATTGAGAAGAACAATTGGCAGTAAAGTCACTAAGGCTACCCAAACTGCTTTCTGCTGTTTTTCTGCTGTCAATTATAATTTTGGTTAAGCAACAATTGGTTGGGACAGAATAATAATTATTATCATGTCTATTATTTGTAGTATTTTTATAGCAAATTAAACTCCCCCTTCAATATGTACAACAAGAAAAAAAGCTCGAGTTTTGACTGCATATACTCTGCGGAAGAATGACTGAGTGTGTGTAATGCTCAGCCATACACACAATAGTCACAGATATATTTCAGCAGCTGCATGACGCTATAAACGTGCTGATTTTCATTATCACTGGTGACAGGTAATGCTTAAAATATATGCATCATGCCTATTATCATAAGATGCATCAATTACATCAGGTTTCCACTTTTTTCTTGTGCTTGAATGTTAAAATGGCCCTCCTATGAGTTGTCAGTCATGGCAATGGCCCTCTGCCAACTTTTTTGTTTGAGACCCCTGCTGTAAGTAGTCAAAACTCTATTTTCTGGTGAATCTGGTGAGTATTATAATTTCTTTTCAAATGGTATGGAATCATCCAAAAGACTTCAGACTTGACTTGGACTTTAAATAAAACACTTGTGCATGTGTCTGATGCAAAATATCATTACCATAACAGCTACCACCTTTAACAACCCGTGCAAAAGGCCCTTATGTTTTATTAGCACCATTTTAAAAATCAAGTCAAGTTTAATTCCTAATGATGTGGACCTTTACCCAATAGCTGAGGAATATGCATCACTAAAATACCTTTTCTGATGAGTTCAGGTTCAGCGTTGCACTTTTCTCCAGCTTTCAGAGAAGCAATAATACCCCTCACTGCCACTTCAGAGTCCCGTCTGTAAGCTAGCGCTTCAGCCAAATGCAGAAATCCTGTACGAACTGATGACACAAGACACAATCAACACACCAGCAGAGCATATATCATGCTGAGTGCATTTATTTGCCATGTTTTTCCTATTTCTCTGTTGTCATTTGGATTATACGCTAGTAAAAATGATCTGCATGGCTAAGATTCAGGATCAGGAGCAGCTCACCATCTGTGATGCGATGTTTGTGAGAGTACTGCGCTGCCAGAGACTTCAGGAGGCTGTGGAGAGGGCCCGTGTCTACCGCTGAGTTCTCCAACCACGTCAACATCTGCACTACGGCGTTAAAGAACAGTGACGAGAAGCCAACGTCCTGAGAAACCGACCGCTGGAAGAGAAAAACAGAAGTGGAGAGTAAGCAAAAGCAAGCATAGGTAGATTCTACATTTCAATTCAAAGATGTGAATTTACTTTAAATTCATTCATTTTCTTGTCGGCTTTGTCCCTTGCGGGGTCGCCACAGCGGAATGAACCGCCAACTTATCCAGCACGATTTTACGCAGCGGATGCCCTTCCAGCCGCAACCCATCTCCGGGAACTTCCACACACACATTCACACTCATACACTATGGACAATTTAGCTTACCCAATTCACCTGTACTGCATGTCTTTGGACTGTGGGGGAAACCGGAGCACCCGGAGGAAACCCACGCAAACCCAGGGAGAACATGCAAACTCCACACAGAAACGCCAACTGACCCAGCCCAGCCGAGGTTCGAACCTGCGACCCAGCGACGTTCTTGCTGTGAGGCAACAGCACTACCTACTGCGCCACTGGGTTGCCCCAATTTACTTTAAATGTAAAAATTAAATATTGCATAAAACATCTGAGAATAAAAGTGTTTCCATCGCATGTGTTTAAGAGAACAAAAAACAACGCTTCTTAAGACACTGGCATGATGTATTTAAGTTAGTTGTAGCTCAGGGATGCGTTTCCGAAAACCATCGTTAGCCAACTAAGGTCGCAAGTTGTGTCCTTACAAACATAGTTTGTTTGCTGATTTGGCGTTTCCCAAATCCGTCATTCCAACGAACATTCGCAAACTGTGTCGCAAACTTCTATGCTTGCAACTACACCTCTGGAGCTGTAATTAGAAACATAGTTCCTGGCTGTGTTCTATTCCCAGTTATCCCCCCTATGCCCTATTCGTTTAGAACATTCTTACATTTAAACTTGGAATTATAAAAAAAAGCATTAAAGTCATCTCTCTTAGGTGCAATTTGCTTTCAAAGTATTTTTAAAGTTCACTTTTAGCGATATTCATGTTTACAATTGCGCTCCCTTCGCAGTGCACTTTGAAAACATTGATGTCATTTTGAACACAGCCGTGGCTTACGACGAATGCTATAGGTGACATATTATGTAAAAGAGAAATTTGCGTTACGTCTCCAAACTTGTGAAAACAAAAAACATAACATGCGTTTATCATTTAAACTTATAGTAGGTTATTTATTAAGTATCTGTACTGTATATGACATGGGCCTGTTGGTTAGAAAATTTCTGCAGTGGTTTGCATTTGTCAAATTGTAAAAGTAAACTTTTTAAAAAATAAATAAATAAACAATATTCAACTTAATAATAATAATAATTGTCATCATCATTAATATTATTAATATTATTATTAAATTAGGATTTTTTCATTTCCTAATAAATAATAAATATTACATTTAATTTCTTAATAAATAGCCTCATTATTTATTTATATGATTTATATATGAGATTAGAATATATGTAACTTTTGTAAGTGATTTTATGTTAATTTAGAATAGAATATGTAATGTTCTCAGTAATATTTGTAAAGGAAACATAGGCCTTATATGTGCCGATTACATATATTTCAATTAATATGGAAAACGAGTGCATGTTTTCACCAAAACTAATTTTGAATTTTTTTTTTTTTTTAGGTGTGTGTGTGTGTGTAAAACAATATAATTTGCACAAATAAATGATGGGGTTCTTCTCTAAAGAAGTTGTTACCACCCCGTTTAGAGCATCATTATGGGCGTTTGACGTTATAACTAACGTGGTTCAAACGATGGATCTGCGACAGAGAAACTTCAGGTTTTGGGAAACACTCGACACTACATCGTTCTTTATCATACTGTAGTACTATGATCGTTCAGCCGCGAGTTACGTCGTTGTTTGGGAAACGTACCCCAGAGTAGCAGACGGCACTCAGTAACAAACTGCAGTGCTATCTTGCATTTTATAGTTGGTGCTTGATGCTTGTGAAAACAATTGTTTAAGTTCTAGGAGATAATTATGTAAAATCATTTTGAGGAGGAACTTGCTCAGATGTTTGAAGTGTTAAATTACATTTGAGATGGTGTGAGATGAAACTGCCTATCAAATTACGTATGTAGTTATGGAATCAAACTAGGGCTGCATGATATTGGAAAAATCTGACATTGCAACATTTTCTTTTCCTGCGATAAATATTGCAATATATATACACAATTTCACCGGATGACTTGAAAACTGCTATTTGTAAAAGAATGCATTAATTTAGAATAATTGGCATGACTCTGTAGGGAAGTGAATCATGCAGAAAATGGAATAAAAATGAGAAGCAAATACAAAAAAGCTAAAAGAGATAAAAGTGGAACAAACTGGGTTATGGTTTCAGAGCGGTCAAATTGTATTCAGGTACAGAATTTGAATGTAAAATATCACAGCAAAAATCTTTACTGTTATAAATAATTCAACAAAAATGTTCTTTATTAAAGTTACAAACTAACATTTCTTGTGTCAGGCCTTAAAAACATGTTCAAATGAAAAACTTTTACTCCATTTTGGTTAAACTCTTTCTCCTGGTCAACTATAAGCATAACTTAAAGGTGCAGTATGTAGGTTTGACACCCAGTGGTTGAACTAGTTATTGCAGTCCTGGATCAAAATAGACGCAAACGCGGGATGCCAGATTGAGTACAGGAGCGAGTGATTTAAAACTGTGTTCTAAATTAAAGCAACGACACGCAACAGAGGGAATATTTTTCATATTAAAAGTAGTTTTGGTTCTAACCAACACCTCGAATTGATATATATGAAATGGCTTCTATTTCTCACAGCTCAACATGTGAAACCTATGACAGTGATCACCTCAGGTAAATCTTGTGTGCTTTATTCAATGCTAAATGCTAACAATGTGAGTTTGAATAGATTCTAAACCTTATCGTTTCATGAGTGAGTGCTTATTCTGTGCTTCTGAATGGCTGTATTTACATTTCTGCCGTGTTTCGTCTGGTGCAAACAGCCAAACTGCTCATTACTGTGTATCTCGTCACAAAGCATGTTATTAGGACACAGGGTTACAATGTAACCTGCTCACCTAATGTTTACATTCACAATATTTATATCATTTGCTAATTAATAACCTCATGAGGAACTGAATCTGTCTCATTTCGATGTCTGATACTGTCCATTTTGCTCACGGACGCATGCTTTCAGAGCCTTTCTGAATGAATGAATGAATGAATGAATGAATGAATGAAATACGCTGTTTTCCAACAAGGCAACCCGGAGTGCTGAAATGTAATTGGCTAAACTGGCATTGTCCAGGTTGAATTTACCTAAACAAAGACAGCGTTCCGGCACGGAAAAACCATTTTCAAAGCAGAATATCTGACTTCAGCATTGTTTTTCAGTTAAACAAGTATGTTTACTTGGGATGTTTCTTAAATATCTGCACACATATTATGGTATTTTTATGCTTTAGAAGAGTCAAAAACTTACATACAGCACCTTTAACATTGCAGATCCTGCAATGTGACTACTGTGGATGTGCACATTGCGATATCGATATATTGAAACGATATATTGTGCAGCCCTAAATCAAATCATCCGTTTAGGCAAAAATTGAATAAATAAATAAATAAATCACTTGACTTTTTGATGTGCATTGAGGAATACATTTGGTAAATGTTTTTGCATTGTAGTTTTGCATTGTAGTTTATGCACACAGCATATCTCTATTGGATTAAAAATGTATGCAATTCAATTAACCACATTTTGATGTGTCTTAACTCATCATTTTTTTAAAAATGCATTATCCTAGAGACCTGTGCACACTGCGATGCCTTTCAATCATGCTTGTCATTGAGTTTTAAAGGTCCCACAAAATTAAGATAAAAAAATGTGATGTTATTTTCAGTCTGTTAGTTTTAAGGATATCTATAAGTTAGTGTGCTCCCAAGCAGTGACAAAATTCGCATTTAGGAAATATAAAACTGATATAAACCTATAAAGCTTGCAGTTTGTTGCCTAAATCGATCAACGATTTTTGTAGAAGTCACCACATATTTCAGTTTCTCATCAAATCTTGACCAATCAAATGCTCTCTAGTATCTGACATGCCCCGCCCCCTTTAAGATCCTTATTATTTGCTTTTTTAATTTGATGCACTTGATCTCAATCACTCTCACTGACAAGAGTTGCAATAAAAACAAAACGCTATTGGCTGTTTTTTTTAAAGGGGAGGAGCTAGTCTATGTCCCACCCTCTCTTCATTTTTCAGTTGAGATTACGTCAAACACTGAATACAAAACTGACATTTCAAAGCACTTCATGGGACCTTTAACACCTTGGGACTAAACTAAAGGTGAGCAAGAGAAATGTGCAGCTGCTTGTTTTACTGATGTTCATTCTTCATATTTATCTCTGAACTACTTGAACTATCCATGCTTTGTTGCCAGTTAACAAATACCATGTGAATGACTTTAACAAGCATGTAAACACCATCTCTCTTTATCTTCTGTGTAACAAGAGAGTGTCAGAAGTGTAAAGTTTGTGTACTGGGTATTTCTGTTTTTCATTAAAGGTCCCGTGAAGTGCTTTGAAATGTGCATTTTTATTCAATGTTTGATGTAATCTCAACCGAAACACGAAGAGAGAGTGGGACATAGTATAGCTCCTCCCATTTTTATAAAACAGCCAATACTGTTATCACCATTCTGCCAGTGAGAGTGGTTGAGCTCAAGAGCATCAAATGTGGAGCGTCTTGAAAAGGGCGGGGAATGTCTGATACTAGAGAGCATTTGATTGGTCACGATTTGATGAGAAACTGAAATATGAGGTGACGTGAATAAAACCGTTGATCCATTCAGGTGGAAGTGACAAAGTACAAGACTTACATGTTTATATCAGTTTTATATCTTCTAAACGTGAATTTGTCCTAAAGACCAAGATGTTCTAGAACCAAGATGTCCTTAAAACCAACAATACTAACACTAACATCTAAAAAAACTTTCTTTTATTTCATGGGGCGTTTAAGCGTTATGTAATGTTAGGAAGTGATTTTGCTGAGGTGGGAATGCCGAAAACATCTAATAAAATGCTGATTATAAGCATGGGTGAAAATCCTCCCAGTGTGCACAAACCATTTCCTACGATGCACATAAAAATAGTTGGATGGAGCCATTGCTGGTGATGATAGTGAGTGTGTAGGAATGATTAGGTTTTGTGCCTGGTAAAGATGCAGCTGACGCAGTAGAGGGCAGGAGATGGTATGGCTGTGGTGCATTGCCATGACCAGGGCTCCAGCGTGGCCAGAGTTGAGAAGGGCTGCTAAAGCTTGAAGGAGTCTCCCAGCGGCTCCACCCGGCTGGATGTGACCCTGGCGTGCCCGAAGCACCTCCTGAGCCAGAGTCTGTTGTAGAGCTAATGACAGCGGACGGACAGGGGGCGCAGGCCAGTGGGGGTCCACCTTCAGAGGAAAGAGCTAAATGGAGAGAATAAAAAAAGAGGATTTATTAAAGAAAATATATGCCATCAATATAATCAGACATGGAGTTCTAAACCTTTATTTACTCCAAGATCCACAATAGATTTAAAAGAGCTCATGTCTTTTCTAGTTGTCTGACTGTATAAGTATAAATCAATTTTTACTTACAGCTTCGATCTAATAAAATATTTACAACTAGGAAAATCCAATTCATAAAATGTATTTAAATGCAACTTTATGCAAACATAAATATTAAATATATTTAGAAATATAAATGTAATTATACATATTTACATAATTGTATTGATTTATTTATTGAGGACTTCACAGCCAAATATGAGTAATGCTCCATTTTCATTCAGTGTATCATATCTGTCCAAAAATGAAACAGCAATTATTCTGCACTGTACAATATTATAATATATAAAATAAATAGAACTAATAGTTCATTTCTTTATACTTTCATGATTATTATGAACTTTAATTATTTTATACTCTTGCTTTTTAAAATAATGGTTAATTGAAAACATGCTAAATCTTATGAATTGCTTTTAAATCGAATTTAGGAAGTTTGAGGAAGCATCCCATTTTTGGTAAAATGGGTTTTCAAAGAAGGAGAGGAATTTCAGAAATTTGTGGCTTTAGAATGAATCAAAATCTTATGGGTTTGGAACAACATGAAAGTGAGTAAACAACCAAATTGGGTGACCATTCCTTTAAAACCAACTTAGTACTTCTGGCACATTCGATAGTTTCAGTGCAATTCAATAATGACATTTTGATGCACTGCAAAGCATTAAACTATGTCATCACAGTCACCATTATGTTCTGAGCTAGCTGGAAATTAGGGCTGGACAATATATCGTTTCAGCATCGATATCGCAATGTGATCATTCGTAATAGTCACATTGCAGGATTTGCCATGTAAATGCAATGATATGCAACATGTGTTATTGAGGCCTATAACTGTGTAATGATTTTTTAAAAGAATTCATGCATAAGAAATTGTACAGTTTGTAACTTTAATAACGATTAATTTTATTGAATTATTTTTATTATTCAATTACTGTACCTGAATACTGTTAGACTAAAAAAACAATAGAAATGTTTATTTAAATTGCATTTTTTTCTTTACTGCATTTATCTACACTCACCGGCCACTAAATTAGGTACACCTGTCCAACTGCTCGTTAACGAAAATTTCTAATCAGCCAATCCCATGGCAGCAACTCGATGCATTTAGGAATGCAGACATGTGCTGCGTCCCAATCCGCATACTATCCGTCCTAAATAGTATGTGAAAATAGAATTAGTATGTCCAAAATCGTAGTATGTTGAAAAGAGTATGCCAAAAATTCCCGGATGGTTTACTATTTCCGGTCAAAATTTTAAGTGTAGAAGCGCCATACTCTAACCGCTGATATTGCCCACAGTACATTGCGCGTTGGACGTGATTCGATTAGAACTACAAAACAAGGGTGAAAAGTGTAAACAAACTACAAACACGATGGACGCGCGAGACCAACCGTCAAGCAGAGAGGCTTCAGTAATGACTGTTAGTTAATATCTAACCCACTGGAGAATATTTAAATGGTGTTGTCTGTGTTATATTTCATCTGCAACAACAATACTGAACTTATATAAAGACGTGTTTGGACATTACCGTCTGAATGCAGAATTATCCAAAGACCTGAGGAGATTTCTCTGCATGAAAGACTCTTGAATGGGAGATTATCCTGCTGCTGCTTCTCCAATAAGGTAGGAAATTAAATACGACAGAAATGTGGATGATTGACAGGGCTCTTAACTAAGCAACACAACGTTCTGTTTAATGAGGATGTAGTATGTCCCAAAGCTTGCATACTCTTCTGTTACACACTCAAAAGTATGTATTTTTTCCTTCACAAAAAAGTTCATACTTTTAGGGCGTAGTGGAAGTATGCGAATTGGGACGCAGCAATGGTCAAGATGATCTGCTGCAGTTCAAACATAGCATCAGAATGGGGAAGAAAGGTGATTTAAGTGACTTTGAATGTGGCATAGTGGTTGGTGGCAGACTGGCTGGTCTGAGTATTTCAGAAACTGCTGATCTACCTGCTGATCTACACAACCATCTCTAGGGTTTACAGAGAATGGTCTGAAAAAGAGAAAATATCCAGTAATCGGCAGTTCTGTGTGCACAAATGCCTTGATGCCAGTGGTCAGAGGAGAATGGCCAGACTGGTTGAAGCTGATAGAAAGGCAACAGTAACTCAAATAACCACTCGTTACAACCGAGATATGCAGAAGAGCATCTTTGAATGCACAACACATCCAACCTTGAGGTGGATGGGCTACAGCAGCAAAAAACCACACCGGGTGCCACTTCTGTCAGTGAAGAACAGGAAACTGAGGCTACAATTCACACAGGCTCACCAAAATTGGACAAAAGAAAATTGGAAAAACGTTGCCTGGTCTGATGAGTCTTGATTTCTGTTGCGACATTCGGATGGTAGGGTCAGAATTTGGCATCACCAACATGAAAGCATGGATCCATCCTTCCTTGTATCATTGGATCAGCCTGGTGGTGGTGGCGTAATGGTGTGGGGCATATTTTCTTGGCACACATTGGGCACATTAGTGCATTAGTAATTGAGCATCGTGTCAATGCCACAGCCTACCTGAGTACTGTTGCTGACCATGTCTATTCCTTTATGACCACAGTGTACCCATCTTCTGATGGCTACTTCCAGCAGGATAACGTGCCAAGTTATAAAGCGCAAATCATCTCAAACTGGTTTCTTGAGCATGATAATGAGTTCACTGTACTCAACTGGCCTCCACAGTCACCAGATATCAATCCAATAGAGCACCTTTGGAATGTGGAGGAATGGGAGATTCACATCATAGATGTGCAGCCGACAAATCTGCAGCAACTGTGTGATGCTATCATGTCAATATGGACCAAAATCTCTGAGGAATATTTCCAGAACCTTGTTGAATCTTGGCCCCGAAGCATTAAGGCAGTACTGAAGGCAAAATGGGGTCCAACAAAGTACTAGTATGGTGTACCTATTAAAGTGGCCGGTGAGTGCATGTATGTAGATTGTTTATGATGCACTTCTCTGCAAAATCATCCCAATCGATCTGAAATGATCAATTCTTTCCAAACAGATATACATCGCAGAATAACAAAACATCACAATGTTAGATTTTTCCAACATTGCGCAGCCCTACTGGAAATTATGATTGGGCGATGTTGACCAATTTGGCATCGTCCGATGTCTAATGCGTAACATCGTGATGGACGATGGCATCGTCTTCATAGGCGGAGGTAAATTAATTATTTATTATGAATTATTAATTAATTCATAACAAATTAATTATTTGTAGCCTACCGTTTCAACAACCTGGCCCGCATGGTCTTTGTTTTACCCATAACCAAATCATCTATAAATAAAGATAAGTTACACACAAATTAACACCTGTCAATCACTTTTTCCGCGGGACTCTGGCATGAGTAGGCAGACTGATCTGTGTCATCGAAAAACTTGGTTAATAAAAAAGGTGCACAACCAACAGTATCTGAGGGTTAGTACTAGCGTGAAAGCGAAAGATTGAAGCAGTGTACTGATGCTGTGACACGTTACCTGATAGATTCAAAAAACCGAAGAGTCGTTAGATAGAGAAAAGATTAAATAAATATCACGTTTAACAACTATAGTGAGACACCATCCAGCGATGCATACTTGGTAAACTGTCCGACGTACACTGTTCTCTGGAGCTCAGATGAGCGCATGGCAGTGTGTGTGTGTGTGTGGCTGTGTCTGTGTGTGTGTGTGTGTGTGTGTATGTGTGTCCGTGTGTGTGTGTATGTGTCCATGTCCACACATTTGACGTACTACCCATAGACATAATAGAAAGCATGGTGTGTGTGTGTGTGTGGTCACGTGATGTGCGTTTTCAGTGGACGGAGGCCTGTTTAAAAATGCTAGGTGAAATGCCAGTGTGGACGTGGATCATTAAATGCCATTTTAAAAGTAAGCTGTATTAGTGTAAACGGGGCCTGAGTGTGTATTTTTCACAAGCGGGTTTGTGACGGGGGCGGGGCGGAGGATCGGCCCGACCCTACTGGAAATAACCTCACTTATTTCTGAGAGCAACTGGAAATAAGGGAAAGAAAGCGTGAATGTAATAAATGATGCAATGCATGTCAGACCAGAATTATATGCAATATCTGCTGTCTCAGATAACATGACAGGAGTACATTTTAGCTTTAACTTTATTCCTTTATTGACATTAATCTGTATTGTGGAAGTAAGCTCATTTCTGCAATTGTTTAGAACTTCCAATTCATTTGCCTATGGGGAATTGATTCACATGACTTATTAACGGCAGTAAACAGTCAAACTACTTGCTTTCCAAACAATCGTATTAATGACAAAAAATAAAAATAAAAATAATATAATAAGAAAATACCAGTTTGCAACATCAAGCAGCATAACAAGCTATTTTTCAAAGGTAAAAATCAATAGAAGTGGATGAAATTTGAAGTCTTAAGCCAATAAGGTTCCAATGGCTGCACCCTGCTCATACCTAAAAGACTAAGGCCAATAACAAAATGTCGTACCTGCAATAGGACCCCAGCAAGATCATCCTCTGAGCCGATTACTGGCACCTGACTCACTGCTCTCATCTTCACAGAGCCATGGGGTGTTTCAACAGTAACTTTAGCCCTGTTCACCTCTGAGCTGTCTGTAACACACAAGACCAGCAGAGGATTCATCAGTAGAGAATTTAATCGCGCCGTGCAGTAAAACAGCACCATTAATCAATGCTGACTCAACCAATGGCGTAAAGCATTAAATCCTGACCTCTACGTTGAGGAAGTGAAGCGCTGAGCAAAGTGTGGAACGTGTGTCCTCCTGTGGCTCCTCTCTCATGCTGGACCTCCACTAGATGAGCCATATAGTCTAACAGGCAATAACACACATGATGCTAGTATATTTTGGCACTCAATAATGGAAAAAAAAAGAGCAACAAAACAACTGAAAGAGCCTCACTCTTGTCCATGATGTTCTGCTCCAGTGTTTGGGGATCATGGGACACGGCCTGGTCCAGATACTGCAGCAGTTTGCTCATGCTGGAGACGGGGATCCCGAAAGACTGCACAAACAACAGTAGCTGTTGGGGCTCCAGATCCTGTAGAGCTGAAAATGACAGAGAGATTCAGATGGACACTATTTTTCATCTTTGATAATAGCGTACCTGCTGTTTTAATAATATGTTATGATAACTTACAATATGAAATAAGAAAAATATGTCTTGAGGGTCCAAAAGCAGTTAGTACATAAATGAAGTCTTTGGGAATACAGTTAGAATGACTCTATAATTCGAGGATATTATAGTGTTACATGTTACAAAATAAAGAGTGCCTTCTTCCTGAATATCAGCACCAGTATGATCACAAAATGGAATACTGTCTTTATTGAAAAGTTAAACAAACAACAAGTTAATTCAGTTTTGGGTAAGCGACTTCAAAAAAGTAATTAATTACTAATTGCATCATCAAAAGTATCTTTAAATTACTTTTCTAATTTTCTATGTCTGAAAATCTCTTCTTTAAATTCATTAAATGACAATAAAACAGCACCTTTTAGCTTTATTAGTTTCTTTAACACTTAATCATTTTGATAACAAACATTCTTTAGTTAACTTCTTCTTTATTACTCTGGAAAAAAAGAAACAGTTAAACAACGCATCAAACCATGAAACATTTCATACTAACCATATATTGTCATTATTTTCTCAGTTCACTTTTTTATAAGCATGTCCAATTGTACAAATGTAACCTTTAGTTGAAAAATGTAATTATTATGATCTATTAAGATCTGAATAACAAAACAAAATAACAGTTGAGCTGCCTCTCTGAATTTATACCATATTTAGTCATTTATCATTTCTGACTGAATTTGTTGTTACTTTTAAACTTGCAATTGTCTTTTTAACTCTTTAACTGCCCCACCAAGTAGAAAAAAAATGCATTGCATTTCTTAACTCCTAATGTCGCTAGTTAACACACTCAATGCATACCTGCCCACAGCATTTGCACCACTTTGGCACAGCCAGTAGTCAGAAAGACAAAGGTTAACGCCTCATTCACACAAGGCTTCAGCTTCAACGCTTCCCATTCACTTTGAATATGTGACGTCAGGCGTTGCCGAACTGCATTGTGGATCCGTCGGCGCCACTTCAGAGGCGTTGCTCGCTGCAGAAGTTGGGACATGCTCAACTTTTCAAGCGCCGACGGAAGCGTCAGCCAATCAGATCGCTGTATGCAAATACATGAGCTCCAACAGTAGCCGATTGCTGACTAATTTCATTGGCTGACGCTGCTATGACGATCGCGTCAGCCCCAACTTCAGACACGCCCTCTGTCAAGCGTTGACGCTGAAGCCCCGTGTGAATGGGCCGTAAATGTCCCGCTTGGTTGGGCTGTTATTGAAATGATATAATTAAAAACCAAAGAATATAACTTTTCAGTTATATGTAGATTATTGTTCATTTGAAACTAGATTATATAAATTTATAATTCCTCAGTGTGTAAACTATTATTTAAAACAGTAAAAACATAGTCAACCGTTTAGTAGAACGGCAGTCAAAGGGTTAATTGTAATATTCTTTATAATTCTTCAGTAAAATACATTTGTATAAGAAAACAAAAAACAAACAAACAAAAGCAATTGCTCTGCTTCTCAAAATGATTTACTTTAAAGCAGGGGTCTCAAACTCAATTTACCTGGGGGCCGCTGAAGGCAGAGTTCCTTACTTTTCTTTTATCCTACTGCATTTGCATCACTATGATTTTTTTTTTTGCTCACTTCGCGCGAAACAATAACCATCAACCAATGAGAGCGATTGTAAACGCAAGAAAGATGATTGGTTGAAATAATTGTTCAGGACTAATAGTTAAACGTGAATTTTGCTTTAACTAGCGCATGCCGTCATGTGTGCGCGCACACACAATCCATACAGCATTCGCTGCACTCATTCTCTCTCTCTTTTTCTCACACACACAAACTCACACACACACATGCAGGTATTCACTGGACACAAGTTAATGCCGAATCAATTAAAATAAATACCAGAAAGAAAAACACGAATATCTGACATTTCCTGGAACAGGATCCGGCAAGTTCCAGCTCAAATTAAGATCTGATTTACACACATTTATATATTTATAATGTCCTGCTGGACAGCAACTTAAAAACTTTTTTTGTAGTGTTCTGAATGAAGCTCGCTGGGACGAATGTCCACGTGTGCCCAATAGAAACGAGGCAGCCTGCAGGCACAGAAGAAAACACTCCTTGTCAATGCTGCTGTAACTTTCACTCATTGGGAAATGTTTCTCTGCCTGCGTCAAGCCCAGCCGATGTCCCGCCCCCGAGAGCCATATACCCCACCGTGATTGGTGGGTTCGTTCAGCTCCACACACAAAACTGTAAAGTGCTATACATACCAAACTCGCGGGCCGCACTAACATTAAACTTTCAAATTAAGGCGGGGACCACAAACTATTGTCCCGTGAGTTTGAGACCCCTGCTTTAAAGTATCCAATGCAAACACAACTGCAAGTAACTGTAATTACCTAAAAGTAAACAGTAATCCTTACTTGACTGTTTCAGCAAATAAGTAATTTCATTAGTTACTAGTTGCACATTGCTTTTGTTCCTTCTCTATAAATTCTTTGGATAAAGTGTCTGTTAGGCTTGGGCGGTATCCAAATGTTGATACCATCAAACCTCCTCCCTATTTTACCTCGGTATATGGTATTACTGTGCATAATAAAAAAATTTATGATGTAAGGCTCAGACAGCGTCACCAAACTGTTAGCTTGTGCCTAAACCATTCAGAGACTGAATACCATATATGCGACCTTAGGTTTGCGGTCACCTGTTTGTTGCACAATTTGCAAATTGTCTTGTTCGTATTAGAGATCTGCGCGCTGTCTGTATAAACACACACACATAGACACACAGCACCACACTTTCTCTCATTCACACACATACACAGCACCAAGCCAGAGACGCACAGCATCACGGTCTCTCTCATTCACACACACACACACACACACACACACACACACACACACACACACACACACACACACACACACACACACACACACACACACACACACACACACACACACACACACACACACAGCACCAAACAAGCGACACACAGTATCACGCTCTCTCTCATTCACACACATACACATAAACAGCATCCACACGGATACACGCGTGCTCGCTCGCTCATAAGCGATATTGTTAGACCACCCGCTCCCATTCAAATTACACCAGAGTTACCGACCACTCTTGCACTTTATTCAGAAATTGCAGGGAATACAGACCTCTAGTTCGTATTTACCATGTCTCCCTTCTCGTTTGTTCGAAACCCGAAATACTGCCAAACTGCAGAGGTTGTGTTCTTTTTCAAGACCAGGTCACTTGGTGCACGACTCGCCATCTTACCTCACCTCTCTCTCTCTCTTCCACACTGTCCCGTGATGACAATCATGCGTACACATTTTTAGGCATTAAATAAATAATATTTAATATTTAATACTTGTTTTCTATACAAGTGCATTGTTTTTTATGACGGTATAAAGGTATTGAAACTGATACCGTTGCTATTTTTAGATCCCACAGTATACCATATTACCGTATTACCGCCCAAGCCTAGTGTCTGTTAAAAGCACTCATGTAAAGTCCTAAACAGAAAACATCCATACCTGCATCAACCAATCGGGAGACCTCAGACCGGATCATTCTCAATTTCAGCCAATCAGGTAACAGAAGAGCCTCCTCAGACGTGTCCACCAAAAATGCAGTAGGAAGAGGCTTTTTATCAGGAAACCAGATATCCAGGAGTATGTAGAACTCACTTTCTCCTAATAAGACCACCAAACACAGTATCTGTTATAACAGGAACAGCAAGAACCAACCACCACACACCACAACAGAGGAAACACTCACCTTTGGGAGGTCCAAGTGTGAGCAGGATGACCATAGCATGGACTACCAGAATGTGCATGGTGGCCGTTTCTCCTGTGGTCCATCGCAGGAACACTTGATCTTGAGACTCTGACTGTGAGGATTCAAATCTGAGAGTCAGTCATATGCGCAAGCAGTATTTATACTGTCCAGTCAAGTTACTTGTTCCTCACCCAGCTGTAAAGATCCTCTCCCTCTTTTGTCTTCCTCATGCGACGGATGTAGGTGGAGAAGATGGAAATTAGAGCGGAGAGAACAGCATCAGACTCGGGCCTGCAGGAGTGCTTGGAGAACAAGCAGTTCATTATAGTGGAGCGTTCAACTATTAGACGGGCCACATCCTGACAAGACAGAAAACAACATCAAAACAGGTTAGACTTCAGCTTGGTTAGTTAATTGCTTATTTTTTAATTTCATGTTAGTATCAAAAGCTCTCTTCATATCAAAAAACAAAGGACAAAAATACAAAATAAAATAAATATAAATACAATAAATACAATATAAATACAAAACAAAAACTAAAGCATAAAAATTTAACCAAAAAAATCAATTTAACACAATCTAAAATATTTTCTCACACATTAAATAAAATTTCATTTAACTTATTGTCATTGTCTGATTAATCTCAGCTTATACATAGCCAAAAAATACACACTGAATAAATGACAATATATATATATAAACAACAGTTTACAAATTGCAAGGAGTCCTTGTATCCTTTTCCCCATCCAGTTTGTGTGAGTGCAAAAGGTGTAATAGAGGTTACAGCTCCTGTAAAAAGCTAATTCTTACTTCTAAAGAAAAGCTAATTTCAGTTGCATGGTCCTGTATCTACGCCATGTAGGCGGAAGGGGAAAAAGTCTATGTGAGTGGGATCCTCAACAACATACATTCAACTACATTCATATTATACAATTACGTGAGTAAGTGCACTTCACAAAAACTAAACCAGGATGACGGTCCAATAAAATATGTCTAAAGTCCGGAGCAGACCAAGCCGACGTTTGGGTGTTGGGATTTGTCAGTTCGTCAGTCAGGCTATTTGGTATATTCTATGCGCCGCCTCTTGTCAGGTTAACGTCAGAGCTCGTAGGACCAATTCAGCATGTAGAATTGGTTTCGGTCATCGGCTGAAGAGAGCACTCTGACTGGTTATTTGGCAATGAAACGGAGCACGAGTCTGACATAGTGAAGTGACGTAACAAGTAAACAATTCAAGCCAAAAACACAAAGTCGCAAAGAAGCTGATTGTAATTTCCCAACATTTCTCAAATATTTGCAAACTATATGGATTATTAGATTATCAGACATATTTCCACGAGCGAATACCTTTCTGGTGAGTAACAGTTAAGGTCTTTGCACACTGAAGTCTGAAACGTTCGTACGTGTTTTTTTCGTAATAATATGCAAAAAATCCATCCGGTGGTATTAATCAATCCATTACGGAAAAAAACGCTAAACATTTCGGAGTCGAGCAGTGATATGTTCTCCTCTCTTCTGCAAAGTAGAAACAGAAAGAGGAATAGGCTGCATATTGTCTTTATCCAATAGAGGAAGGAGTTTAGCTCATTAACAAAGAGCTGCGCTGGATTATCCCGAAGTTTATTTCAGGAAATCTGTGGAATTTTAATACATTGTTTCATCTTTACATTACAAATCCTGAACAGAGACTGGAATATATGATATTATAATATATAGCAGCCGCGTTGACGTATCGAAACAACAGACCAACCATGCTTTTTATTATGTCTATGGGCAGTACGTCAAATGTATGGACATGGACACACGGACACACACACAGACACACACACACGGTCACACACACACGGACACACACACACACGAACGCATGCACGCACACACCAAGCAGCAGCAGGGGAGAGGTGCGCCAGTCACTGAATCCAGCATATAGGGGTTCTTAACTGTCCGCCATATTCAGTCTTTATATTATGCACTGTGTTTGTCATAAATTTATCTGTAGCTCAAATTATGGCATTCTGTAATCAGCTTTATGCTTGTACGGTGGCTCTGAACTGTCAAAACTCCTCTCAAAGGCTTTTTCGGATGCGAAAAGAGAGAAAAAAAAATTAAACCCGGTTCGATTTTTTTATGACGGACGAAAGTTTCAGAGGCAGTGTGTTAATACTATTCACACAACCTGAGGTCAATTTAATTTATTTATGTGCGAAAATTATGGATGAAAATTTCGGATTCAGTGTGCAATAACCTTTACTGTGATAAGGGAAAAATGAAACTTTGGTTTCTCTTTGCAGCAAGTCAAGTCCAGATGTGCAGGCACAGAACACGGCTCTCGTTTCAGTCAGCTTTCTTCCATTTGGTGTGTTCACGGAGAGCTTTTTGCTCAAGATGCCATCCAACTTGAGGTGACAACAGAGTTGGGTTTCGTTGGTGCTAGTTGGTAGTGTCGGCTTGGTGTGTCCCGGCTCTAATGGAAAGAGTGGTCTAACACATCACACACAGATAAATCTGAGCACTATTCAAACCAAATAAAACCTGCAGATTTACACTAACCAAGGCTAGATCATTATGGAGGGACTGTTCTTCTATTGGTGCATGCTGGGAAAGGTAAATCAGGTATGCACTGATGGTTTGAGGATCTGTCTCAACGTGAATGGCCTGGAAAAAAAAGAAAATCCATGCACACACTTTAAGTTCAGCAAGTCACAGGTATTAATGAACTTATATTTGTGTAGGATTTGTGTAGATGGACTAACCTGCTGCAAAGCACTGGCTGTTAAGCCTCTCACGCTGTCAAACAGAGGCAGTTTGGGAAGGTCCTGAAGGAGCCACTGGTAGCCTGGCAGTAACTCTGCATCTCTGGAGTCCTCCTCCATGAGATGATCCCTGTCCTCTCCATCTTTCAATCCGCCCTCCGTCAGCACCAGTGACAATCCCTGATATGCACATCATAATCCACCATATTACACAAGTGTCTAAAGAACCATGCTTTGTCAGATGGAAAATTAACTCTGTACCTTTATGGCCAACACTCTTGAAGCCACTTGAGAAGAGCTTAGACGCCGAAGGAAGTAGTCCAAGACCTCGCATGTGGTCTGTTTATCAGCCTTAGAACCCAGGAGAAGGTCCTGCAGCCGCCCAAGTAGTTGCCTTTGTTTTTGCTGCCTCTAAAAAAAACAAAAAGCAGCAATATTATATATTTTTTCTTTGTACAAAATAGATGTTTACAGCATATTTATGTGATTTCAACTTTCAGTAGTCATTACTTAAGACCTAAATGTCACATAATCCTTTAGGATGTCAATCAAATACACATATTTGATGCTTAAGAAATATTTCTCATAATTATTATTGTTTAAAGCAGTTGGGCAGATTAGAGGTACAGTAAAAGTACAGTATTTAATTGAAATAAATCATTTGTAATGTTATAAATTCCTTTACTTTAGATCAATTTAATATGCCTTTGTTAAATAACAGTATGCCTTTAAAAAAGGAGTTTATTTTTGTATTATTTTCTCTTAATATGTCTTTATATTTATCATATTTGTTTGATCCACTCTATTAGATCAAACTGTAAACTACTATGGGTCATGTAAATCTAAATATTGGTTTAAGACACCACCATTGACATTGCAAGATGATTACAAGAAAAAAAAAACTACATTCAGACAATAACCAATGCAGTATGAATTTTTACCTGTCTTTTCTTTGCTCTCTGCTCTTTGCTTTCTCCCTCCTCTTCATCATCAGCAGAAGAGGCATCGTCTGCGGCATCATGGAGGAGAAATTCACACAGGCACTGAACGGGCAGCACATCTAAGGAGCCTTCGCTGGACTGGACAAGATCAGCCAGCCACGGCATAGACTGAGAGGAGGCCTGAATGAGGGACAAATTTTCAATTTAGAGGATCTGCGATTACACAAGACCTTGAAAACTACAAGTCATAATATTACATCACACTTCACAGCCTCAAAATAAAATAAAATATTACATTTCAAATGAGAAACCCCATGTGGGTCCAATATGGGCAAAAGCAATTAATCACATTCCATTTGCCCATGTAAGTAATGAGTATTTAGTATCTGTCTATATAAAAACACCATATATAATGTATATAGACAGACATATATAAATAGACAGAGATGGGAAAAACGTGGGCCACATGGGTAAACCCATATAGGTCCCATTTTGCGAAGAAAAGTGCAAAGGCTTAATGCATTCAAAATATATGACTACACAATATATACAGTTGAAGTCAGAATTATTAGCCCCTGTTTATTTTTTCCCCAATTTCTGTTTAACAGAGAAAATATTTTTTCAACACATTTCTAAACATAATAGTTTTAATAACTCATTTCTAATAACTGATTTTTTTTTATCTTTGACATGATGACAGTAAATAATATTTGACTAGATATTTTTCAAGACACTTCTATACAGCTTAAAGTGACATTTAAAGGCTTAACTAGGTTATTAGGTTAACTAGGCAGGTTAGGGTAATTAGGGAAGTTATTGTATGATGATGGTTTGTTCCGTAGGCTATCGAAAAAAATATATAGCTTAAAAGGGCTAATAATTCTGACCATAAAATATTTTTTTTTAAATTAAAAACTGCTTTTATTCTAGCCAAAATAAAACAAATAAGACTTTCTCCAGAAGAAAAAATATTATCAGACACTGTGATACTGTGAAAATTTCCTTGCTCTGTTAAACATCATTTGCGAAATATTTAAAAAAAAACAAAAATTCAAAGGGGGGCTAATAATTCTGACTTCAACTGTATATATAAGGGCTTAACATTAACTTTTTTGATCACAAGCCACTGTGGCTAGTAGTTTTTCCAACATTACTAGCCACTCGCCATTTTTACTAGCCACAATTTTGCTGTAAGGAAAATACATATATTTATATGCATACATTTGATTTTGGCATGCTAAAATTACTTAATTTACATTTTGTGTAATGTCCACATGATTGATGCCTCATCAATTTCACTTTTTGTGTGTTATGCATGACCTTGCTCTATAAGGTAATTTTTTTTGGTTATAAACCTTGGTTATGGTTTCAGTTGCATTCAGATTAGTGTCGCATTGCGATTAGTTCTTGTTTCACAAGACTTTTCAGGGCTCAACACTAAGGATTTACCTATTTTTTCTCTGGCCACAGCAAAATAATAGTCTAATAGTCTCTAGTGGTCTTGAACACCTTGATTAGTTGAATCAGCTGTGTTTACAACCACTGTAAACAGGGGCTGTATACAGCCACACTGTATACTGTATACAGGGCTTGACATTAACACCCGCCAACCCGCCAAATGCGGGTAGATTTCAGCTCTGGCGGGTTAGACAGACACCTCCACTAGCCAGTTTAGCTGGTTGGAAATTATTTTAAAATTGTAGTTTTCTTAAAAGCAAGATTCGACAATAAGCATGGCCCAATATTCTGTATGTGATAATCGAGAAGCAGCACGACTGACAAAAAAAACTGTTCGCGCGAGCAGAAAGCAGGTAAATACCGAACGAGAGGATGATCACTCGCGCACACAGATGATGTGATGCGCGCAACTGTTAGAAAGCGCGTGCGCTCCAGTTTACTTGCGCGAAGCAACTGTGTCTAGAGAAAGCGCAACTGGTGCGATGGGTTCCCTTTGAAATAGACTGGACAAAGAGCGATGATCGTGCACCCACAGTTTAATTGTTGAATTAAAAAGTGCCGTATACAGCTACATTTTCCTTGATTTGACACATTAAAAAATTGTGGCTAAGAAATATTTATTTGGTGTGGTTAGAGATAAATTTGGTAAATCCTTAATTTTGAGCCCTGAAAAGTCATGTGAAATAAAAACTGATTGTATTGTGACACAACCCATTTGCTCATGCACACTGAGCAAGCTGAATCACGAAACACACAAGAAGTTAAATGAATGAGGAGGCATGTGGACATAACACAACATCTAAATCAAGTCATTTTAGCATGCCAAACTCAAATTTATGCATATAAAATATATTTTCCCAACAAGAAAAGTGTGGCTAGTGAAAATAGCGAGTGGCTAGTAATGTTGGAAATCTACTAGCCACAGTGGCTGGTAATCAAAAAAGTTAATGTCAAGCCCTGCCTGTACAATATATATTTACATAGACAGTCACTAAATACTTGTATATGCAGAGTTAAAAAATGTGGTATTTCTTTCATTTAAAGTGTGTGCCACACTCTATTGAGAATATTGAGCTGTTTGTTAAATTAAATAACAAATTTAATCAAAACTGCACAAATAAGCATGAAAAAAGAAAAGAAAAGAAAAACAATTAGATTTTTCTCCCAAATTGCACAGCTAGTTTCTGGTCTACTGTATTCACATGGGCATGAATAAACTAGGGCTGGGCGATATGGCAAAAATGCAAACTCGTAATTTTTTTTTTCCATATCGAACAATAACAATAAATTTTAATATAAATTGTTACTGCTTCTAGCTTTAAAAGTTATTATCCCAACAATGACAGATGCAATAAAAATTAGACGGTTCCATAAATTACAATTTAAAATACTGTTTATTAGCAAAAACAGATAACACATTTGGCCTTAAATAAAAAAAAAGTAGTAAAATACATTTAAAACAACTAATCTTGCATTACGAGGTTTTTAAAATACAATTTAAATGCAATAGCATTTTAAAATGCAATATTTAATGTGTCAGACACAAAATAGACACGTCAATTCATTTTTTAAAATTAAATAATAATTCAATATTAATTTGACCTGTTAACGCGGTGGTTGTCAGTTGGGAAAATTATCCGAAATAAGCATCCCTAGCTTTCACAAACCATTGACATACTTGACAGATCATTTTAATCTGCTCCTTGTCACACTTCAGATAGCCAAACCACTTCCATATAACAGAATTCGTGCTGTCGATAATTCGATCATCTTCGGATAATAACTCAAGCTTAGTTTACTTTCGTCACTGCTTCCTCTCAATGTTTTTTATTTTTGTCATCTTGTCGAATTTGTTAGCAAAGTGCAGTAGAAAATGGTCTTTTGACTTCATGCTGATTGGTTGTTGTTGACGCATATTGCTGCTGTGTGATTGGCTCTTAGATCAATATAGAGTAAAAATGTTCAGAGCTTATCATCGTTGTCGAAATAAAATTTAGCGCAATTCGATATGATATAGTTTATTGGCCCAGCCCTAAATGGAAGTCAGTGGAAGTGTAGGATGAAACACAGTTCTCTGTCAGCAGCTCCACAAGTATATGAGAGTGTTCACCTGTCTCTGGATGATATTGAGCAAGAAGTCAGGGCTACGGCTGCGGCAGAGCAGATGACCCAGACGCAAAGACTGATTCAAACTCTTCACTTGATCCAGGACTAGAGGTGGGGGCCGACGTGGCGGACCCCTGAACACAGAAGGAAATCAAAGAAAATGCTCAGTTACTACATACACACTGTGGATTGTGTCTACAGTCACTATCAGAAAGTCATACTTTGGGTCCAGGCTGGTGAGCTGAGACAGCAGAAGGCTGTTGTTCTCGGTTATGGTCTGTTTGGTGGAGGCGGCTGCCAGATGACTTTCAAAGGCCAGAATCTCCTGCCTCTCCTTCTGAGAGATCTGCAGCTCACGGTTGATCATCTCAGTTTTGGTCTCTTCATCGGCCACCGTGCATGGAGGGTAGGAGTAGTTACTGAGAAGAGAGAAATTGGATATTTCAATTGTGGAAATATCCATGAAACCACATTTCCACACAACACGCAGAACACTTACTTCGTCATAACCATCTCCATAAGCATTTTCAGAGTGGGGTAACCATCCCACGCTGCCAAACCTGAAACCATTGGTGACAGTGATATATTAGCATTCTAATAAGAAGTTATTATGAAATGCAAGTATTGCAACATATCTGGCCTCACCGATTTTCTGTGGGTTAAACGCTGCCACCACAAGCAGCAGGAGCCAGGCCTTCCAGTAAAGAGTTGATATGGCCAGATTTGGAGGTTGATACCTAGAATGGAACATTTAATAAAGCTTTTCACCTCCTGGTAGAATAAACAGCCCACAAATAAGTAAAGGATGCCAGGAGCGGACAGACCACAGTGTAGCTTAAACTTTCAATGCTAACAGCCCATGACAGCCGGTTATTATTTGACAATTTAACGTTGATGAATCACTGCATAATAAAACAAAGTAAAAAAACAGCAGGCTATAAACTCGGTTAGGTAAAGTCATACCCTGCTGGAAGCTGGATGTTCTCTGGATGATGGTAAGTGCAAAGATTCAGTACAGCATCGATGAGTTGGATCCTCTCAACCCGCAACACTTCCAAGTCTACCGTTGAAGATGTGGGAGGCCAAACTGTCATTTTATGAACAGTTTTATAAACACATCACATCAAAAAAAGTATTTCTGAAATATTAAAGAGGGCTTATGATGCTTTGTAATGTTTTCCATTCCATACAAGCAGTACAACACAAAGCTTTGGTACACTGCATTTTAAGGAAGACTGCTTGATGAAGTGGAGAGAGCACAACTCCAGCTTTACACAAATAAACCACAACATATAGTTGCTTAGAAGCTTTGGAAGCTGAAACAGGGGCCGGTTACACCAGCAGTGCGCGTAAGTTAAATAGTAGCCTAGTTGTGACTTAAAGGGACACTATGTTACAACTTACACACTACTAAATATTTTTTGTGTTTCACCACTGAACTTAGTTTAAATGTATTGCAACGTTCCAACTAAATATATACGGCAACATCCCCCCCATGTATAACAGTAGAAAAGACATGACAGCGAGATTAGTTTACATCGAGGAGCTCGCGATCATAATGAGAATAACTGTCCTATAAAAGGGGAAATCACAGTTGAAACCAGAAGTTTACATACACTCTAAAAAAAAGGAACATAACCATTTTTTAAAAAATGTCTGATGGTAAATCATACTAAATGTTTACTATTTTAGATCTGTTAGGATTACCTAAATCATTGGCATTTGCTAAATATCAGAATAATGAGAATTTTTTCAGAATAATTTTTTTGAGAATTTTTTATTCATTTCTAGACAGTCAAAAGTTTAATTTCTTTAGCTTTGCTTTTAAACTGTATCCCTTTAATCAAATGTTTTGGGTATCCTTCCACAAGCTTCTCACAATAGTTTGAAGGATTTGTGGCCCATTCCATCTGACAGAATTGGTGTAACTGAGTCGGATTTGTTGGCTGTCTTGCTCGCACAAGCTTTTTTAACTCTGCCCACAAATTTTCTATAGGATTGAGGTCTGGGCTTTGTGATGGTCACTCCAAAACATTCACTCTGTTGTCCTTAAAGCACCTTTTAACTAATTTGGCAGTATTCTTAGGGTCATGGTCTGTTTGGAAGACCCATTTGTGGCCAAGTTTTAATTTCCTGGCTGATGTCTTGAGATGTTGCTTCAGTATTTCTACATAATGTTCTTTCTTCATGATGCCATCTATGCTGTGAAGTGGACCAGTCCCTCCTGCAGCAAAACAGCCCCACAACATGATGCTGCCGCCCCATACTTCACAGTTGGGATGGTGTTCCTTAGCTTGTAAGCTTTCCCCTTTGTCCTCCAAATGGAACACTTGTCATTATGGCCAAACAGTTCAATCTTAGTTCCATCAGACCACAGGACATGTCTCCAAAAATTATTATTTTTCCCAGTGTAATTTAGCAAATTGTAATGTGGCTTTTTTGTTGATTCTGGCTTGTTGATTTTCCCATGTTGTCACACAAGGAAGCAGTGTGTTTGAGGTTTTCCTTAAATACTATTCTACAGTTGTGCCTCCAATTAATTCAAATGTTGTCAATTAGCCAATCAGAATCTTCCAAAACCCTGACACCATCATCTGAGCTTTTCCAGAGGCATAATAATCTTATTGTATGTAAACTTGACTTTCAAGAAAAGTTATAACAATTTCTCAAAAAATATCTCTCTCATTATTCTGCTATTAAGCATAACAAAAACAAATTTAATAATCCTAACTTACCTAAAAGAGAAAAAGTTTAGTCACATTAACATCTGACTTTACATTCCAATTTAAGAACGAACTTACGAACAGCTGGTGCAACCCTTCCTGGTGATTACAGGAAGTAAATATGCCTAGTTTAGATGATATACAAAAAGAAAATTATTTTATTATTAATTTAAATGTCAATCAATTTAATAAAATTTGGAAGATGAAGACAATATAGAACTCATGTTTTGTTTATACAGACAATATGTTTTTGTATACAAATATGCGCTTGACTGATGTGTTTGTCAGATTCATCTGAAGTACAGGAAAGGGATAACAGCAGCAGGTCTGATTTTCTAATTATCATTTTATTTCAGTTTATTTAGTTTTAGTTTTTCTTTTATTGTGAATTTTTTTATTTGATTTTATTAACTAAAATAGTTTTCCTTTACTAAATAACATTGGTACATAATGCCCTTTTCAAAAAGCATCACATGGCCCCTTTAAAATATGGAAACCCATCCCTGTAACCAGAAGTGCTGTCTTACCATCAGACTGAACTCCTGCAGCTCTCTTCACTAGATGATCGGCCAGCTCCATGGCATCAGCTGGGCCCAGGGGCAGATCACGGGACAGACCGATCACCAAGATGCGCATCAATGTGTCCTCCAGCAGAGGAACCTCAGAGCACAGCCGGAGAAAGAAACTAACACAGAAGAGAGACGGATTAGCATTTAATAGACAGATGCTAAAAACATCTGCAATATGCTGTATTAGAGATAACTCACTTTCTGTCACTCTCAGGAGGCCAGTTGTCCCATTTATAATACGTCTCAGGCTGCTCGGTGAAAAGCACCTTGTGAAGGCTGTTGAAAAACACAACAAATCAGTGTGTCCTTTAAATGGTTACATTAAAAAAAGTTACTTTATTTTAAGGTGTTCTTGTTACAGTGTAACAATTCATTTAACTACTAAATAATATTTATTATTTGCATGTACTTACTATATGATTAGGTTTACACGTAATGCATAATAAATTCTAATTACCATAGTAATTACATGAAACGCGTAACAACAGTGATGGTGTAATTAGTTATAAAGTAACTAGTTACTCTAATTAAATTACTAAAAAGGATTTTAAGGGATTACATTTTACTTTTTTGGTCATTTAATTAGTTACTTAAAGTGTACTTGCCTTAAATACTCTATATTCAACATTTCTGTATATATTAAGCAAAAGAGTTAAATGCAACTATTTATTTGTTATAAACATATATTTTCAGAACAATCCTATTTTCAACTAAAGTAGTATACATTTGAATTTACATTTGATTTATATTATATATGAAATATGGTGTATATATTTACACCTTATATTTGTATATAGAATATAATTTACATTGCATACGTTGACACATATGTTTAACTTTTCTTTTTAGCATTACATTTATTAAATATACAGGCAGTGCAGAATTATTAGGCAAATGAGTATTTTGACCACATCATCCTCTTTATGCATGTTGTCTTACTCCAAGCTCTATAGGCTCGAAAGCCTACTACCAATTAAGCATATTAGGTGATGTGCATCTCTGTAATGAGAAGGGGTGAGGTCTAATGACATCAACACCCTATATCAGGTGTGCATAATTATTAGGCAACTTCCTTTCCTTTGGCAAAATGGGTCAAAAGAAGGACTTGACAGGCTCCGAAAAGTTAAAAATAGTGAGATATCTTGCAGAGGGATGCAGCACTCATAAAATTGCCAAGCTTCTGAAGCGTGATCATCGAACAATCAAGCGTTTCATTCAAAATAGTCAACAGGGTCACAAGAAGCGTCTGGAAAAACCAAACCAAAAACCAAGGCGCAAAATAACTGAGACAAGTCAAGCGTGCAGCTGCCAAGATGTCACTTGCCACCAGTTTTGCCATATTTCAGAGCTGCAACATCACTGGAGTGCCCAAAAGCACAAGGTGTGCAATACTCAGAGACATGGCCAAGGTAAGAAAGGCTGAAAAACGACCACCACTGAACAAGACACACAAGCTGAAACATCAAGACTGGGCCAAGAAATATCTCAAGACTGATTTTTCTAAGGTTTTATGGACGGATGAAATGAGAGTGAGTCTTGATGGGCCAGATGGATGGGCCTGTGGCTGGATCGGTAAAGGGCAGAGAGCTCCAGTCCGACTCAGACGCCAGCAAGGTAAAGGTAGAGTACTGGTTTGGGCTGGTATCATCAAAGATGAGCTTGTGGGGCCTTTTCGGGTTGAGGATGGAGTCAAGCTCAACTCCCAGTCCTACTGCCAGTTTCTGGAAGACACCTTCAAGCAGTGGTACAGGAAGAAGTCTGCATCCTTCAAGAAAAACATGATTTTCATGCAGGACAATGCTCCATCACACGCGTCCAAGTACTCCACAGCTTGGCTGGCAAGAAAGGGTCTAAAAGAAGAAAAACTAATGACATGGCGTCCTTGTTCACCTGATCTGAACCCCATAGAGAACCTGTGGTCCATCATCAAATGTGAGATTTACAAGGAGGGAAAACAGTACACCTCTCTGAACAGTGTCTGGGAGGCTGTGGTTGCTGCTGCACGCACGCTATGTTGATGGATTCTGTCAGTGTTTTGATCTGTTCACCATGGATGGCAGGCTTTTGAGTGTCCTTGCAAATAAAGGTGGCTATATTAGTCACTGATTTGTTTTTGTTTTGTTTTGTCAGAAATGTATATTTGTGAATGTTGAGATGTTATATTGGTTTCACTGGTGAAAATAAATAATTGAAATTGTTATATATTTGTTTTTTGTTAGGTTGCCTAATAATTGTGCACAGTAATAGTCACCTGCACACACAGATATCCTCCTAAAATAGCTAAAACTAAAAACAAACTAAAAACTACTTCCAAAAATATTCAGCTTTGATATTAATGAGTTTTTTGGGTTCATTGAGAACATGGTTGTTGTTCAATAATAAAATTAATCCTCAAAAATACAACTTGCCTAATAATTCTGCACTCCCTGTAGCTAAAATGCCCTATTTGACTCACATTTAAATAATTAAAAGTTAAATGCATATTATATTAACAATATCAATTCATTCATTCATTTTCTTTTCGGCTTAGTCCCTTTATTAATCTGGGGTTGCCACAGCGGAATGAACCGCCAACTTATCTAGCATATGTTTTACGCAGCGGATGCCCTTCCAGCTGCAACCCATCTCTGGGAAACATCCATACACACTTATTCACACTCATACACTACGGACAATTTAGCCTATCCAATTCACCTGTACCGCATGTCTTTGGACTGTGGGGGAAACTGGAGCACCCGGAGGAAACCCAGGCGAATGCGGGGAGAACATGCAAACTCCATATTAACAATATAATATATTATATTAATAATATTAACTGTTCATTTTGCATTGTAAAACACTTATGGTGCAACTTAGGTAGAATATGGTTAACGTTAGGGACTAATTTAGTGGTACAAGCAGAAATAGGAGTAAATGCAAACACAATAGTGTAATTACTTTGTACTTTCTAGGGAGTAACTAAAACATTTGCACTGAAAGGTTTTTCCAAGTACTTTTTAATCTTCAGCTTTTTTTTAAGTATCAAAAACATTTGTTTGCAATCATCTGAACCATACCAGTGCACGTAGTCTTTGGGTCCCACTTTACTGATGGTGGGAACAACAGAGTGCAGCCACCACACAGCATCTCTCTGAATAGCAGCGATCTGGTTCTGAAAGGACCTCAGTACCTCTAGATCTGAAATACATACGCAGAATCATTATAATCAATAATACACAATTGAATGTTGCATATGTGAGTCATTAAGAGTATAAAACATTTTACTCTTCTTCTCTCCTTTGTCCCAGGCAATGCCGGCCTCCTTGACCTGAGCTGTGATCCCCAGCATCATGGACACGGTCAAGAGATCCGTCACTTGAATGACAAAACGCTCCTTAAATAGAAACCAAAAATATATGATGTACATGCATAACTGCTATTCTTAAAACACACAAATGCAGCAATCCAGTGCTCACTTTAAACTCCATGTCCACATAACTGGCCTCTTTCCTCTCCTGCATGAGGCCTAAACAGAACGACTGGAAGTTGATCTCATGTTTGGTCTGTTTAATGATTTCCCTGAGCAAGGCCCTCGAGGCCCGCAGGTAGTCGTCCTTATTGGTTAGCAGGTCCTGGAAGACCATGGCCAGAAACTAGAGACAAATCAGAAAACAAAATATTGTGAACAACTGCAAAACTTAAAGTCTGATACTCAGGGTCAAGATGTTTTTTTTTTTAATAAGTATGAGCAAAACTAACATATGATAACTTTTTATTTTGTAAAAGTTGACATTTTATCTTTGCATTAATATTTTGTAAATAAATCACATCTATTAAGTGTGTTTAAGAGAACAAAATCATCATTTTTATTGCAAAGAGGGACAATGTTGATATCAAATGTCCATCTACCATCCAGCATGTTTATGCAACATCACAAAATGATTAATAAAATACATATCTACAAAACAAAGCTCGTTACATTTTCCTAAGAAATCGAGGTCCCCCTTTGAATTAAGTGGCTTCAATTATATTCATCTATTTTTTAATTATGTACATATGTTTTTACATTGTATTTATATTTTAAAAATGACCAGCATGCACTTATATCTGTAATTAGTTTTTGCCATTACATTTGTTGACCCATCCGTTATGTACCTAATAGTTAAAGCCACTTAAGAAGTGGGATCAAAATCAATACTATTCTAAAGTATACTGCAGTTTTGTAGGTTGCAGCTCACATATGCGCTGAACTGTTTTAGCAATGCTTCATGTGTTCTTAAGGTGTCAACCAGACTTTGTGTAAGTAAATACATCTTCAACTCTTCTAAAACGATGATTATTTGATGAATACTATCAAATAACTATGATCAAAGCACAAACTGCTTGAAACTGAAGTCATCTGTAATCAAGTCACATTTCAGTTTAATGCAAAAGACAAGTTTCAATTAAAAAAATACAAAATATAAAATAATTGAATAATTCATTGTCAAAAGTGGGAAATAACCACCATCTCTTCACACATCACAAAATGAAAGCTTTTACAAATGATCATTGTACTAAACCTAAACATGCAGTTCATTCTGCTAAGTCGACCCCTTATAACTTAGGGAATAAGCTGAAGGAAAGTGAGTGAGGGATGCTTGACATGTTGTAAAATAATGGCACAAATTTCACTCCATAGTGAAAATGCGTATGATACATGCGTGCGGAGCCTTTAAATCTCACTGTTCCTGCCCAATACCAAATAGACCAGCAACAAAAAAAAATATGATTTACTGTATGAGAGACTAGCATATGCAGGGTATATCCTAAAGGTAATTTAAATACCTTTTTAAGACTTCTCAGAATATTTTAAGAACTCATCGCCACTTCAAGTTATAATTAGTATCAAACCTTTCATTTAATAAACAGTTGTTAATAAACAGTTGTAGTTAAATAAATCAATGGAGCACAACAGAACTCAGATAAGCTCGAAAGAAACAAAGCTTGAAAGAATAAATTCCGTGGTTGTTTTCAGCGACAGGCTTCAGCCACTGTTTAAACTCGCCTTTCTCCAATCAGGAGTATGCAAACTTCCATTTTCCTATTTTGCCGTCTGTTTCGCTCTATGGTTTCGCTATATGTGGAGAGCATCACATCACCTTCCCGCGTTTGTCGCAAATTACGTGACATCACCTGAACAGGGAAGTTTGGCCGGACGTGCCCCGGCCCGAACCAATCACATGGATCGAGCACACCGTTGTTAATATTAGGAGGAAAATAAATATATTTATGCTTTTTTGGAGTCAAACACTTTGGACAACGCTTGAACTAAATTGAAGACCTCGTAAAAACACGATTAAGACTTTTTAAGACCTTTAAAGGGCCTTAATTTTCTCATATTTGATTTATCAATACTTAATTTTAATACTTTTTAAGACCCCACGAACACCCTGATATACACATGCACTCAGCGCAACGTCATGGATTCTCTCTAGCAATCCAGGGAAATTATGTCGGTTAGGTTATGAATTTTTGGTTCGGTTTATTTTCGATTAACCGTCCAGCCCATAAAGCCAACAAAGATGGAAAGTCACCTTGGGTGCCTGCTCTGGGCTATGCTGAAGAACTGTATGGAGCACTTGCATATTATTGGGGTTTCTTGCATTTGACAATTCGTTGAAGATCACAAACTTCACCATGGTGCCCAGATTATCTCTGTGAGCATTTAAAAGCTCCCTGCAGAACACGAGAAAAACAAATTGGTACAAATTATTAACAATGATTTATTATATATTCAAATACATATTAGAAACAATTTTAAAAGAGATTTGCTGTGTCAGAATGTAATAATGTGACATTATTCAAAGCAGTCAGTATGAGGTTGTAATGCCGACCTGACACACAGCATGTAGTGGTTGAGGAGAACTTTGGGTTTGAGGCGGATCTTGATGAGGTTGGAGATGACCTCCATGTCGTCTGAGCCGTGTGTATTACAGTTCATGCACAGAGACATGAGAAGATCTTGTGCTGGCCGAGTCAGCTGGAAACACATCAAACAAACAAACCTTAGATATGTGGTTTCACTCTCTCAGACAATGTCACTTCCTCTCTTTTGTTTGTACCTTTGGATTCTGTAACCACATCTCCAGTCTCTGCACTGCCATCAGTCGGACCTCTTTATAACCACAGGTGGCCGTGAGCAGGCGTAAAAGGTTTCGGGATACATTGTCCATGGGCTGGCGACGGTTCAGCTGGTCCCTCAAAACATCCAAGACGTATTCCTCCACACTTTCAGCTAGCTCCTCGTACCTGGAGCAGCAGCAAATAAAGGACAACAGACGGAATGAAAATTGTAAAAATGTATATTTAAATTTGTATTTGAAGCTTTTCACACAAAGGTCACACAAATCCATATATCCATGTTACAAGTTGCAAAATGATTGGAATTAAACAACACCTGATCAAGCTGTTGTCAAAATTTCAGTATAGCAGTGAAATATGTAAAATAGTGGTGACAATTTCAATACAATTTCAATGGTAGTGATTGCGCTGCTATATTCGCGGTCAGTTATTGTGATATCCTGACTGCAACAGAGATATAGTGTATACTGTAATACTGTAAGGAGATATCTCTGTAGACTGATTCATGCCTTTCAGCATTATAATCTTAAAATGTCAGCAAAATCACCTGTTTTGTCATCACTTTAGACATTACGCTAGAGAATCATTCAAATACTAGCTTTAAAGTGACGTTGGTGAATTAGTAATGACTTCTGCAGTCCTGACGTCAGCTGCGGATGTGAATAAATGGCGGAAGCAAGCAGTTTCTAATACAAAAGTGTTTAGACTTTCCGTGTTTGATTTTCTTTTTTATATACACGATTATGCCATCGAACTGTTGTATAAACATAATATCACACTCGTAGCAGTGCGATGTGGCTGTATATCGTCACTGGTGGAAGGCGTGCATTGGCATGAGGCCGCAGGCCGATATACATCCACATCGCACTGCTACTCGTGTGATATTGCTCATTAGATAGTTAGATAGATAGATAGATAGATAGATAGATAGATAGATAGATAGATAGATAGATAGATAGATAGATAGATAGATAGATAGATAGATAGATAGATAGATAGATAGATAGATAGATAGATAGATAGATAGATAGATAGATAGATAGATAGATAGATAGATAGATAGATAGATAGATAGATAGATAGAGACAGATAGATAGAGACAGATAGATAGAGACAGACAGACAGACAGACAGACAGACAGACAGACAGATAGACAGATAGACAGATAGACAGATAGACAGATAGACAGATAGACAGATAGATAGATAGATAGATAGATAGATAGATAGATAGATAGATAGAAAGAGAGAGAGAGAGATAGATAGAGAGATAGATAGATAGATAGATAGATAGATAGATAGATAGATAGATAGATAGATAGATAGATAGATAGATAGATAGATAGATAGATAGATAGATAGATAGATAGATAGATAGATAGATAGATAGATAGATAGATAGATAGATGAACATACACAGTGTTTACAATAATATTTTATAATAATACATAATTTGCAATTCTTGTTTCTTTTAGTCTGGCTGGAATAAAAACAGCTTTTACAAATTTTAAGTCAGAATATACATTATAAAGAGAATGAACAAAAAAAACATTTTGAAAAAAAAAACAACAAAAAACAAACAGAAGTGGTACATACATCACACATTAAAGAAACAGACTATATATTTTACAACGTTTTTAAAGCCTTTTTTTTGTAAAAGTTAGAAATAGTTTCAAAGTAATACTGCATTTCAGTAAGCAAAAGAAAAAAAAAAGGTTTTTGGTTTGTAAATTTACATTTATGTATATCAAATTTTGTTAATGAGATAAGAAGATTTAGGAAATCTATTTATAAGGAAAGGTCTTTATCAACATTCTCAATTTCAAAAAGGGAAAAATCTTTCCAAAGCAAATTAGAATAACTCATTCATTCATTTTCTTTTCGGCTTAGTCCCTTTATTAATCCGAGGTCGCCACAGCGGAATGAACCGGCAACTTATCCAGCATATGTTTTACGCAGCGGATGCCCTTCCAGCTGCAACCCATCACTGGGAAACATCCATACACTCTCATTCACACTCATACACTACAGACAATTTTAGCTTACCCAATTCACCTGTACCACATGTCTTTGGGGAAACTGGAGCACCCAGAGGAAACCCACATGAACTGCGGGGAGAGCATGCAAACTCCACATAGAAATGCCAACTGACTCAGCTGAGGCTCGAACCAGCGACTTTCTTGCTGTGAGGCGACAGCACTACCTACTGCGCCATCGCGTCGCCAAATTAGAATAACTGCATTGCCAAAATAAGTGAACTAGGGTTTTGCTTAAAAAAGGAACAATTAGTATCAATATCTTTTTTGTACTTTACTAAGAGAGCATTCACTGGATATGCACGATGAATAATTCTAAATGAAACTTCTTTTATCTTATTTGTAATTATGTAGTTTTTTGGAATGAGCCATCATTTTTTCCAAACAATATCAGGAAGAAAATAATTCCAATAATATCAGGACAATCCACTTTTGTCCAATGACTCGCCTAATTAACCTAGCTTGCTTAGTTAACCTTATTAAACTAGTTAGAGGAAGTCTTTAAATTCAATAATAGCATCTTGCAAAATAACAAGTAAAAGTTCTGTCATCATGGCAAAGACTAAATTTAAAATTAGTTATTAGGAATTAGTTCTTAAAACTACTATGTGTTCACAAAAAAACTTCATTAAACTGCATTTGAACAAGTATTAATCGTACAAATAATAAATTAATGCTCATGAAACAGTTTCTATTATTAGCAATGTTGAAAACAGCTGTGCTGCTTAATATGTGTGTGCAAAACTGTAATACATTGTTGTCAAAAACATTCAAAAAGTCTCTGATGACCTGAACATTAAAAATATTTCTTTAATATAATAATTTTTTTTAACAACTTAAAAGTCTTCACTCTCACTTGTTATGTATCAATTCCCTTTAAATATTTATTTCATCTAACTAAAATTTAAAATTTTAACAGTAGTGTAAAAAACATTAACCCATGAACTCAAAAAGTAACCCAAAGTGTTAGCACATTTTACTTCAAGTGATATAATTCATTCATTAATTTTCTTTTTGGCTTAGTCCCTTTATTAATCTGGGGTAGCCACAGCAGAATGAACTGGCAACTTACCCAGCATATGTTTTATGCTGTGGATGCCCTTCAAGCTGCAACCCATAAATGGGAAACACCCATACACTCCCATTAGGTCTTGTATTTATTTAATATAAATAATGAAATAATGTAATTAAAGACATGCCATAATCATCTGGACATCCTCACCTGGGCATGACCTGTCCATCATCCTCAGGACTCAGTTTCTCTTCAGCGATTAAAAGCTCAGTCTGACCTTCGTCTTCATCTGGAGTGGAAGGATGAGGGCTGTTTCCTAAAATACAGTATTCAGTGTTATTTACCCTCCATTTTATTAACAAACACATTTTAGCCCATGACTGAGAATGCTTGGACCACCAACCTGCACTGAGGTCGCCCCCTGATCGCCCCGTTTCCGTCTGTAACAGCATACTCTTGGGAGGCATCTTGGTTGTGAAGGCGGTCTGGATGTTGTCAACAAATGTTTTGCAGTGCGAGCTGTCAACCCAAATACGCTCACCAAGAGAGTCCTCAATGTAGACCTGAAGAACAACACCATGATTTCTTTTGAGTCTGTAAACCTGGGGTCTTTTCTTTACTTAAAACAGATGTTTAAACAGAATCTTTTAATCATAGTTAGGGCTAAACAATATATCGTTTGAGCATCGATATCGCAATGTGTGTATCTGCAATAGTTATAATGCAGAATTCGATTATTTATAAAAAATTAAACGATAAAGATAATATTTTTTGGATCATTTATACAATGACGCCCATTTTATTTTATGTTTGATTGTTCAATTTCTGAAAACCATTTTATTTATTTATTAACCGTTTTATTTTTTTTGCTCTGTCATATATATATATATATATATATATATATATATATATATATATATATATATATGAAGAGTTCAGATGCAAAAGCCACTAAATGGCACTTCCGCCAAAAATTAGCTAATGACATTGAGTGAATGCTTTAGGCACGTAGTACATGTTCAACAAATAGATTTGCTTCAAATCATCCAAATTGCAGCGTCAGCGCATTCAGAAATAACAGTTTGTTGGCAAAAGCCACGTAACGGCACTTGCCTTTGACAGCAAAAGCCGCTATATCCCGAGAACCAATCAGAAGGCGCGAATCAAATCATATGTTTTCAATGTAGCAACGTGCTGATATGGCGGCTTTTATGAGGAGACTGTTTTAGTCCACTTTCAATTTCAATTTTAAAAGACGGAGTTTGATGAACTGGATGAGCCTGTCCAACTGTCAGTGACAGGCAAATGAAAATGCCCCTTACCTCAAAACTCTGTGCATTATAAGAACAAAAAAAACACAACGTTTTTTGTGCAGTGACACTACTTTGAGTGAGTCTGATTTACTACACTGTAATAAACGGCACCACCGTTTCACGAAAGACAGAGTTAAGATGCCTTTCTTTAATCCCACTGGATGCTATAAGGATAAACGAGACGAAAAAGAGACCAAGACCTTGAGTAAGGTGAGAATGAATGAATGAATGAATGAATGACAGCTTCTAAAATTGTCTGAGAGACATCCCCTTTTTGCCCAGTAGGCCTATCTTGTGACTTATCTGCTAATGTAAGCTATTTTTTAAAACATAAATAAAATATATAATACAGACAGTGCAGAATTATTAGGCAAATTTTGACCACATCATCTTCTTTATGCATGTTGTCTTACTCCAAGCTCTATAGGCTCGAAAGCCTACTACCAATTAAGCATCTTAGGTGATGTGCATCTCTGTAATGAGAAGGGGTCTGGTCTAATGACATCAACACCCTATATCAGGTGTGCATAATTATTAGGCAACTTCCTTTCCTTTGACAAAATGGGTCAAAAGAAGGACTTGACAGGCTCCGAAAAGTCAAAAATAGTGAGATATCTTGCAGAGGAATGCAGCACTCTTAAAATTGCCAAGCTTCTGAAGCGTGATCATCGAACAATCAAGCGTTTCATTCAAAATAGTCAACAGAGTCGCAAGAAGCATGTGGAAAAACCAAACCAAAAACCAAGGCGCAAAATAACTGGCCATGAACTGAGACAAGTCAAGCGTGCAGCTGACAAGATGCCACTTGCCACCAGTTTTGCCATATTTCAGAGCTGCAACATCACTGGAGTGCCCAAAAGCACAAGGTGTGCAATACTCAGAGACATGGCCAAGGTAAGAAAGGCTGAAAAACGATCACCACTGAACAAGACACACAAGCTGAAACGTCAAGACTGGGCCAAGAAATATCTCAAGACTGATTTTTCTAAGGTTTTATGGACTGATGAAATAAGAGTGAGTCTTGATGGGCCTGTGGCTGGATCGATAAAAGGCAGAGAGCTCCAGTCCGACTCAGATGCCAGCAAGGTGGAGGTGGAGTACTGGTTTGGGCTGGTATCATCAAAGATGAGCTTGTGGGGCCTTTTCGGGTTGAGAATGGAGTCAAGCTCAACTCCCAGTCCTACTGCCAGTTTCTGGAAGACACCTTCAAGCAGTGGTACAGGAAGAAGTCTGCATCCTTCAAGAAAAACATGATTTTCATGCAGGACAATGCTCCATCACACGCGTCCAAGTACTCCACAGTGTGGCTGGCAAGAAAGGGTCTAAAAGAAGAAAAACTAATGACATGGCATCCTTGTTCACCTGATCTGAGCCCCATAGAGAACCTGTGGTCCATCATCAAATGTGAGATTTACAGGGAGGGAAAACAATACACCTCTCTGAACAGTGTCTGGGAGGCTGTGGTTGCTGCTGCACGCAATGTTGATGGTGAACAGATCAAAACACTGACAGAATCCATGAATGGCAGGCTTTTGAGTATCCTTGCAAAGAAAGGTGGCTATATTGGTCACTGATTTGTTTTTGTTGTGTTTTTGAATGTCAGAAATGTATATTTGTGAATGTTGAGATGTAATATTGGTTTCACTGGTGAAAATAAATAATTGAAATGGGTATATATTTGTTTTTTGTTAAGTTGCCTAATAATTATGCACAGTAATAGTAACCTGCACACACAAATATCCTCCTAAAATAGCTAAAACTAAAAACAAACTAAAAACTACTTATTATAAATAAGATATTAATTAGTTTTTTGGGTTCATTGAGAACATGGTTGTTGTTCAATAATAAAATTAATCCTCAAAAATACAACTTGCCTAATAATTCTGCACTCCCTATATATAAAATTTATTTATTTATTTATATATGTGTGTGCATAAAACTGTACATTTATATTAGCCTACGTCTTATTACCTATACGTCTGATAAGCTTTTTATATTAATGGACAATGCACAGATAGTGATGTTTCACAATGTTTTAAACTACAATATTTGAATCTACCAAGCTTAGTTTACAATGTTTGCAATGTTTACATTGCTCTACTTACATTAAATCTAAATCCCAAATATCAGAAATGACAACAGATAGTTAAGATTTAATTCATGTCAGTTTTAATATTATTGATTAATGCACTTACTTGACAGATTTCATTCATTCATTTATTTTCCTTCTGCTTTTTCCCTGGTTTACTACAGCGGAATGAACCGACACTTACTTGACAGATGTATTTTTAATTTTAGGTGGATTGTGTAATGTGTTTTACGTTTGGTAAAATAATTTGTAATTGCGACTTTAGTGATTTTTCAACTAAATACACGGTCTTGTCCCGATACGTGGATTTACAGGTTTTGCGAACAAAGCAGAGGGGGATTTAGCTGGTTTTGACGCAAAATAAAATCTAATTTGTTAAAAATCAAAGAATTGTCTAAAGTGACATTTATGAAAAAATGCTATTTTATTTACTAGATAATAACCTTCTAATTAAATATAAAATGAAACTTCTGAGCCTAATAAGAGGAGCCTGATAGAAAATGCTCATTTACAAAAAATGGGTCTGATGGATTGAGAGGGTTTTGCATCTGAACTCTTCATATATATATATATATATATATATAGATATATATATAGCAGCAAAACGAAATATCGCAATGCACAATTTTTCCAATGTGACGCAGCCCTAATCATAACTGATTTCTGGCTAATTCAGTTCAAGTTTTCAACTCAGATAAAAATATCAGGATGATGTTATCTGGTATTACTGTGTGTTTGTGTTCCTTTTAAAGGGCAGATCAAGCAAATCCCAAAACTGTGATCAGCAATGTAGCAATTGGCTGAAGGCAAGACAGCAGTTTAAAGATGTAATCTCATTAATATCCTATTTTTAGCCATAAAAGCAAAATATGACAGAAATTTCCCAATAGATGAAATGGTTTATGGTAAATGTTGAACAATTACTGCAATTCTAGAATTTGTGCACGAATTTACACTTTTCAAGAGTGTCAAGAGTATTTAGCAATTCATTTAAATAGATAGCTCACCCATAAAATGAAAATCACCCACCATTTACTCTCAAATGTTTCTAAACTTTTATAAATGTCTTTCTTTTGTTGAACACAGAACAATATATTCTGAAGGACATTGCAATCCAGCAGCCACTAACATCCATGGAAAGAACAAAAATTCATTAGTCAATGGCAGTTTTCCACCCAACATTTTTCAAAATATCTTATTTTGTGTTCAAAAGAAAAACAAATTCAAACAGGTCCACCTAATCCGATGAAATCATAGATATATACACTAGATATCACATAGGGACCCTGAGCATGCGTCAATAGCGCCGCCACATTGGTACAGTGCTTCTAGGACAAACGTCATTCAATCGCACTAGTCAAGACAGTGTGCCAATGTGAAGATGCTGGACTTTAGTGTTGTGTTTGTGTTGTAGTAACGAGCAAACAAAGAAAAGAAAGCACAAAGGCGTCACATTTCATAGGTAAGATTTCGTTTTTTTTTATGTTTTTGTATGTTATGAACTTTTGTGCTTAACAAGTAATGTTATTGATGATAATACAGTCTCTTACTGCAGTCACCATAAGGCAAAGTAGCACCAACTCGCACTAAATTCTAAGCTTATGCTAGTTTTGTTGAATAAAATAAGCAAACAATGTTATGAAATATGACAAGAAGATGCTGCGCTGCCAGAAACTTGTATTATTGTCGGCTAAGTGAACGAGTTGTTTATAACGGAGATTCGTTTACAAACAGAAAGCAGGAGAGAGAGTGTGTTTCAGTACATGGATTAGATCAAATTAAACAGGGAAGGAGGGTAATGCATTTCCAAGCACACAAACACTTGATTTTGTCAGGAATGCCCGTGCGGTCACATCCATCAATGTAGAAAAGTGATGTAAAATTATAATATTTCATAATTTAAAAAAATATTTGCATACGGACCACCGGGGAAAACTCCCGATCATAGATATATGTGTATATGTGTATTTCTCTGGCTTTGGATGGCCACAGTCCTCCACTTCACTGTGGTACTGCATTCATTTCAATCGAGCGCTACCCTGTACTAAAACAGCGGCTCTATTGACGCATTCCTTCTAATAGACAACAGTAGGGTAGGCGACATCTAATGTATATATCTATGCGATAAATAAGCTGCTCCTGAGCAGGTTTGAACTTAAACAGACCTGTTGCTATGACAACAACTCCAAGATGAACTTTAAAGAATCAAACAATCCTAAATCATCATTAATAATCAAATACAGTTAATTGAGCCTAATCCACATATGCAGAACAGCACCCTGAAAAAAAAGTTGAGCACTTACTTTAACAAATATCTCAGGCCAGTTTTCATCCTCCTCATAGGCAGCCATCAGCAGGTTACATGCGAGCACAGAAACCAGGTTATTCCCTTTTGCCTTAAAGTTAATGGATGCATCACGGCGGAGCAAACTGCAGAGAGCCTGAATCAAGAAGAGCAACACATTAAAGCTGCGTCACTTTAAGAAAGAGCAAATACCAGTAGAACAGCACAGGAGAGTCAATCCACCTCTATCACACCCTCCGTGGCGAAGACATTAGGCTTGATTTTGGCCAGAAACATGAGGCTGAGATAGAGCGTCATGTCAGGCTTTGCTCGGTTCATCTTTAGCTGCTTGACGGCACCACAGAGCACACCCTCAATGCGGTCATCATTACCCTCTGCCTCCGCTGCCTCAATCTCATCCAGAAGAACAGCAGGAGATACTGGAAAACATTTAATTTATATGATGCAGAAATTCATGAAAAACAAGCAGGGGTGCGTTTCCCAAACAACGATGTAACTTGCCGCTGAACTATCATAATACGATGCATCATTTGGGAAAAGCTTCCCAAAACCTGTAATTTCTCTGTAGCAGATCTAACGCTTGAACCACGTTAGTTATAACGTAAAATGCCCATAATGATGCTCTAAACGGCGTGGCGACAACTTCTTTAGAGAAGAACCCCATAATCTCTTTGTGCAAATTATATTGTTTTACACGCACACGTATTTATAAAAAATCCAATATTAGTTTTAGTAAAAACATCCACTCATTTTCCATATTAATTGAAATATATGTAAACAGCACATATAGAGCCAATATTTCCTTTACAAATATTGAGAATATTCCATATTCTATTCTAAAACATAAAAACAACACTTAGCTAACACGTATTTTAATCTCATATATAAATTATATAAATAAATAAATAATGAGGCTATTTATTAAGAAATTAAATTTAATATTTATTAGAATAAAAAAAAATAAAAAAATAAATCACACTTTAATAATAATATTATTAACATTAATGATGATGATGATGATGATTATTAAGTAGGATATTGTTTATTTATTTATTTAATTTTTTTTAAAACGTCTACATTTACAATTTGACAAATGCAAACCACTGCAGAAATGTTCTAACCAGCAGGCCCATGTCATATACAGTACAGATACTAAATTAATAACCTACTATAAATTAAAAGCATTAACGTATGCTATGCTTTTTGTTTTTTACAAGCTTTGGATACATAACGTAAATTCCGCTTTTAAATAATAGGTCACCTACAGCTTTTGTCATGAGCCACGGCTGTGTTCAAAATGACATCAATGTTTTCAAAGTGTACTGTGCAATTGTAAACATGAAGATCGCTAAAACTGAACTTTAATAATACTTTGAAAGCAAATTACACCTAAGACTTTAATGCTTTTTTATTTATCATTCCAAGTTTAAATGTCAGAATGTTCCAAATGAATAGGGCATAGGGGGGATTACTGCAAATAGAACACAGCCAGGAACTATGTTTCTAATTACAGCTCTAGAGGTGTAGTTGCAAGTGTACAAGATTGTGACACAGTTTGCGAATGTTCGTTGGAACGACGGATTTTGGGAAACACCAAATTAACTAACTATGTTTGTAACGACGGAATTTGCGACCTTAGTTGGCTAACGACGGTTTTCAGAAACGCACCCCTGAATGATTTTGTGTGTGTGTGTCTACTGGTTCTGATAGAAAATGTTAGATTATGTAAAGGGATAGTTCTTATCCCTTTGGTGAATTTATTTTTTCTGAAAGAATGATGGAAAAAAGCAACCGCTGACATACAAAGAATACAAAATAAATACTATGGATGTCAATGGCTGTTTTTGCCATCATTTTCATTATATATTATTTGTGTTCCGCAGAAAAATAAACTAAACAAGCTAGAAACAAGTGGAGGATGAGTAAATGATGGCAGAATTTGCGTTTTTGAGCGAACTGTCGCTTTATAGTATTTTTTTTTATGTTTGGTACACAGTAATTACCTGCTCCTGACCACATGTAAATGGTGCATAACAAATGTTTTGTTTACTCAATTATATTTAAAATATATTCACTGAAATATATGTGTGATATAAAGTTTCAGTAAAAACAAATTATACACTACAGCTAAATTTTTAATCAAGTACTTTGTGTTTGCTTTAGTTTTGTCAAAACATCAGATAGCCTAAATAACTGGCTGAAAAAGTCTTAAGCTTTCACAAGAAGGTATAGGTCTTTAGACCTCACAGGCCTGCAGATATACATTTAATCAATTTTTATATTAATTTCAGTAATATTAATGAACAATATGCAAATGTTAATATGATTTATGTGCAATCCAAATTACGAAGTAATATATTTTTAAAGTCTTTCAGTGGATGCATCATATTAGAGCACCTCTGCAGCTTTGTTCACCAAACAAGTGGTTCTAACAGGATTTGCATTGTAAACCTAAAAGGTAAATGAAAGTTAAGAATTTTCTAAATTTCAGCTCCTACACTCAAAATCATTTCGCACAAATCCATAGATTCTTTACAAAATCCTGCACACAAATAGTAACAAAAAATGGCAGCAGATTTTGACCTGCTTTTGTTTGTTTATATTTAATTCCATGGCAGCTTCAATAGCCATATTCAGGGTGAGAATAGACTAAAGAGATTTAGATTAATGTTTTACAAACAACTTTTGCTAAAAACTCTAAAACTGTATTTAGATTAACAGTGTTAAAAATCACAAAAATAAATAAATAAATAAAGTTGAATAGAATACATTTCTTACATAAATAAAACCAACACAATCCAATAGAACATGCTTCAAAGTTAAAGTGCTTTTACAAAAAGGAGTGGCCAATTCTACAATGGGCTGACCTGCTTTTGACAGACACATGTGCACATTTGACATTCTTTATAATACCTTTAACATACATTTTTTTATTATAATTTTATGCAAACTTTGAATTAGGGCTGTACAATATATCCTTTTAGCATCGATATCACAATGTGTGCATTCGCAACAGTCACATCGCAGGATCTGCAATGTTGAGTTGGAATTATATTTGATCATCAACGAAGACTGTGCAGTGTTATTTTACATCATATTTGATTATCATTTCCATATACTTTTTTTGCTGTGATATCAAAGGTGGCTCCAAAAACTCTGAATCCACTGCAATTATGATCAAAATAAACATTAAATAAACAACATTTCACAATAAAATAAAAAGGTTTGTTAATGTTACCTTCAATAGGAATCACAGACGGCTCTTTGATGGAGGGAGAAATCGACCTTTTGTCCACAGCAGCCACCTCAGCGAGGCGAGAGAGGGCGCTGGGTGGAGTATTGGGGTGTTTGGGCCGTTTGGACAAACTGGACAAGCTGGAGGAAGAAGGCAGAGACGAAGACGCCTCTCTCTTGCGGTCTGGTGGCAAACCAGTGGACGCCGGCTTCAGCAGAGTTGGGTTTGCTTTCGGTTCACTGCTCTGACTCTTCGACCCAAGAGCAATAAAGTCGCCAGGAGGAGGGTGACCTGGAGGACGCCACAGGGTGAACAGGACATGACATGCCATACAATACAATACAATACAATACATTACAAAGTTTATTTGTATAGCACATTTAAAACAACTGCAGTCGACCAAAGTGCACAGAGTATAAAAAAACAAAGACATGTCAACAAATTTGTATACAATAATAAAAAATACAGCAAATGGCGAAGATTCACTGAAATAAATAATCGTTGCTTATCAAGTCAAAAAACTATTAAATGTCAATGAGAAGGGATACGTTTTTATGTTTTATTTTATTGTAAATATGTACAAACTTAGTACGAGAATATACATTTCACAACAATTATGAACCAATTAAATAAATAAAAATGACAGAATTTATATTAACTATACAATCAAAGTATTAACAGTTGCCAGGAGTAAAAATAAATAAATAGGTAAGATAAAAAAAAAGATTTAATTCATCAAATAAAATTTACGTAATGATTTATATGTTTTTTTTAGCTTTTCTGTTTCTAATGTTACACAGTGTAGTACCACATTGTTTAATCTCTTTTATAAAAGATGGCTTAGCTTTAGCCTATTTCTTGACATGATTATGATATTTTCCAAGTAATATTATTAGCTGTATAAGAAAATAGGTTGTACTTTTTGAATCAATTCCATCTTGTACAAAAGCAAAGATGAAATCATATAATCCAATTATTAATGTATTAGTGTACCAAATGTCCCTGACAAAGTTAGAAGCATCAATCCAACAAAATGTTGAGCATACACATTGAAAAAACAAATGAGTAACAGATTTTTTAACAACACCACAAAAATCACAAGACTTTATTCACATCAAACCGTTCAAATAATAATTTTTTACAGGATAATTTCTGTGTAAAATTTGAAAAGATACCGGTCTTACTTTATTACTTACACAAAAAAAATGCTAGTAACCATGCTTTCTTCCTCTCAATGTTTCCAAATTTAGATGACCAGTAGACTGTTAAACATGGTATGGTGATTCTTTTTTAATACATTTCGAATAAATCTAATACTACCCTTATCTCTAACGATGCTAATATCCCCAATAAATATAATATCATCACTTGTCTTTGGCTGTTGGTCCACATTGTATGCAGAGTTACACAACTTTACTTGGTATTGCATCAAAAACAACATCATAGTCTTTTGGTTTTATCAGAGATACATTTTAAGAGTACCAAATTGAGGTAAATTTAGTTTTACATTCACACATTCTTTCATTTTTGAACAAAGTGGCAACTTGTGACAAGCTCCCTATATTGTTTAGAACTCTACTTTGAATAGTCGGTCTGAAATAGCATGCAAGTATGACTTCAAAACAACATAAGCACTACTTAATTTGCTGTAAACAATGTTGTACTTTGATAGTCATTGACTGCTAATATGATTTTCATACTAAGAATTCGTAAAGAATTCTTTTCTGAAATTATATTATTAAGGAGAAAGTCAGAATGTGCGAATATAAAACCAACTTTACCCCAATAGTGTCTGAAAAGCAAGCTTAAAGATAGAGGTAAAGTTGGTTTTATATTCGCACATTCGTTCATTTAGAAGTCTCTATATTGTTTACCATGTTACTTTGAATATTCGATCGGAATAAGCATGCATGTATGACTTCAAAACAACATTAACACTATCTAATTGACTGTGAACAATCTTGTACTTTGATAATCATCGGCTGTTTATAGGATTTCCAAATCCAAATTTAGAATTTACAAAGAATACTTTTCTGAAATGATATTATTAAGGAGAATGTCTGAATATCCGAATATAAAACCAACTTTACCTCTATAGCTTAAAGCCTTACCTGATGGCTTGGTGTTACTAGGGCGCCTGATGCTTGTTGGCTTTGGTCGATTCATTGTGAGAGTTTCCACAAGTTGAACAACTTACTGTAACTGTAAGACACATAAACACATTAGTCTTGAATTATACCAATGTACATTTTAATCTGTAATGTAAGATGAATATGATCATACCATGCAAAACCAGCATTTGGGTCAACCTGATATGATATGGACTAATGTGATATGGACTAATGTTAGGCTACAGAATTTGAAACTGAAATAAATATTTATCTATTCCCCGTGCTGTGCATAGGGAGAACAAAAATAGATTTATTGTTTTTTTTCTACTACCTGTAAAAGCTCCTTTTTTTAATGTTTTGTATTTGTTTACATGCTAGTCTAAGCGTTTTGGCAGGTGAAGTCTTGTAACGTTACGTAAAAACATCAAATACTGGCTGAAATGTTCATTTTGAAAGTGTTTGCTCTACCAGTAACACATCGTTTACATACTGGTATAGTAAGAAGGGAAAAAAACATGAATTGAGTATTAATAAAGTACCTCAGTTGTTGTTGAAAAGAGCAGCTACATGATTTGCCGAGTGCTGTTTGTTCTTCTGCTGCAGTGGAAGAGTTTGATGAAAAGAGCGGTTGCGCCTCCTGCAGCACTGGAGCTGAATGACTAAACCAAGCCAAAGACCATAAAATACAATACACGCAAGGGACTTTGGACCAAACTAAACTAAACTAAACTAAACTAAACTAAACTAAACTAAACTAAACTAAACTAAACTAAACTAAACTAAACTAATTTCCCAGTCATGGGTTGCAGCTGGAACGGCATTAGCTGCTTAAAACATATGCTGTGCTGGATATGTTGGTGGTTCATTCCGCTGTGGTGACCCCTGATGAATAAAGGGACTAAGCCGAAAAGAAAATGAATGAATGAATCAATGAATAATATAAAATAAAAAAAAATTTAATTTGATAAAATAATAAATACAGTACAATACAAAGTTTATGTGTATAGCACATTTAAAACAACCAGAGTGGAGTAAAAGTGAGGACTATAAAAACAAAAACAAGTCAACAAATTTGTATACACTAAAAAAAGAAAAAAAAAAAGCACACTGCAAATAAAGATTCATTGAAATGAAGAATCGTTGCATTTAATAGTCAAAAAACTATTAAATGCCATAGAGAAGAGATAGTTTTAAGAGTTTAGTTTATTAAAAAAAAATAACCTAAAATAATTAAAAGAAAAGTAAACAAAATTAAAAATTCAATAAAATGTGAAAAATTAGGACAAAACAAAATAAGATAAAAAGCAACTAAATATATATTAAACAACTAAAATATTTAAAAGGACAATAAAATTACAATTAATTATAAAATTAAGACAATCAAAATAGTTTAAAAAATATAAATTAAATTTAAAAAAAATCAAATATGGGCATAAAAGTATATAAACTAAACTAAACTAAAATGAAATAAAATGAAATAATTATATAAAATAAAATTGATAAAATAATAAACTAAAATAATTTTTAAAAAGTAAACGAAAATAAAAATAAAATAAAATGTGAAAAAGCAAAGACAAAAAATAAAAAAATAAAAGAATAAAATAGAATAAACTAAAATAATTAAAATAAAGTAAAAGACAATAAAAATACAACTGATTATAAAATTAATACAATCAAAAGCAGTTTGAAATAAAATAAAATAAACAATTATGTAAAATAAAATTGATAAATAATAAATTTAAATCATTAAAAGAAAGTAAATGAAAATAAAGCAAAAAAATGAAGACAAAACAGCAATAAATAAATAAAAAATAGAATAAACTAAAATAATTTAAATAAAGTAAAATGCAATAAAATACAATTATAAGAAATAAAAACAAACCAAAATTGTTGATAATAATATAAATGAAATTAAAATATCAGCATATAAAATTTAATTAAATATAGCACTAAAATAAAACAATAATATAAAATAAAATTAATAAAATAATAATAAACTAAATTAATTAAAAGAAAGCAAAATAAAAAAATAAAATATTAAAAATAAAGACAAAAAACATTCATATAAAAGAGCAAAAAAATAACTAAATTTAAAATAAAATATATATTTTTTAAATAATAAAAATTAATACATACACACACACCCTTATATATTATAAAATAGAAAATTAAAACTAAACTAAATTAAGAGGAAAATAAATTAAATAACAATGAACTAAGAAAATATAAACAGCAATGAATTAAGAAAATATAAAACAAGATTAATCTCTCTACAAGAAAGTTATTTCATTCATTCATTTTCTTTTCGTCTTAGTCCCTTTATTAATCTGGGGTCGCCACAGCGAAATGAACCGCCTACTTATCGGATGCCCTTCCAGCTGCAACCCAACACTGGGAAACACCCACACACACTCATTCACACACATACACTATGGACAATTTTTAGCTTACCAAACTCACCTGTACCGCATGTCTTTGGATTTGTGGGGGAAACCCACGCAAACGCGGCGAGAACATGCAAACTCCACACAGAAATGCCAACTGACCCAGCCGAGGCTCGAACCAGTGACCTTCTTGCTGTGAGGCGACAGCACTACCTACTGCGCCACTGTGTCGCCCCTACAAGAAAGTTGTAGAAACTAAAAATAAAATAAAATAAACAAAGAGATTGCTTAGTTGGAATTAATCTTTATTAAGCTTCAATTGTTTTCTCTTTTAGTTAGGCTTAGATTTATGGTATTAGTCTTGGTTATAATAACTGCATGGAACCATTTGGCCATCAGACAAATCATTCAGTTTTTTTGCGGCTTCAATCTTTTATAACCAGCAGAGATGATGTGATTTTCAACTCCATGGCCATCTGTGCGCTAATGGATGTTTACCTTCAATCTTGACTGCATGACGCAAAGATTTGAGTCAGTAAATCTGAAGCAGTTATTCATTTATTTCATTCACAACATCATCAACCCATAAGATGCTTCACTCGTGTAACATAAGAATCATTTTATCTAACAGTAACCGCAGACTCGGGGTGATCAGATGTCTCTGGGTGGCAGTGTTTCAATAGAGCGTTCCTGTACAAGGAATAATGTTTCCAAGAATCTTCATTTTGAAAATGATGTCAGGCATGGAAATAGACATTACTGTGCCTGCCAGACAAAACCAAACAGCACAAAACAATCACAGAGACACTCACTCCAAAATAAAATAAAATAAAATAAAATAAAATAAAATAAAATAAAATAAAATAAAATAAAATAAAATAAAATAAAATAAAATAAAATAAAATAAAATAAAATAAAATAAAATAAAATTAAATTAAAAGTTAAATTAAATTAAATTAAAAACTATTAAATTAAACACAATTAAATACAACTAAATTAAATAAAATATAATTAAATTAAATACAATTAAAAATAAAAAAATTTAAATTAGATACGTTTAAATACAATTAAATACAATTTAATACAATTTAATTTAATTTAATTTTAAATAATAAATAAATAAAAAATAAAAATAAATAAAATAAATAAATAAATGAATGCTTAACATAATTGTGACACATATTTGAATGGTGCTACGTAAATTTCAACTTTTCAGCTTGAATCCATGAGCAAATTTCTTTTGAACCAATGAGATGAAATGGAATATTATGAATTTTTTACAGTTTAGACTTGAGGCAACTGACCTTCTTAAAGTGAAAATTTCCTCTTCATTTGCTCATACTCAAGTGGTTCTAAACTTTAATGAATTTCTTTCCTCTGTTGAACAAACATTAACATATTCTAAAGAATGCTGAAGTCTATAGTAGGAACAAACAACATATGGAAGTCAATGGCTGTTTTTCCCCCAACATTCTTTAAAATATCTTTTTTGTGTTTAATAGAAGAAAGAAACTCAAACGGGTTTAGAACAAGTGGAGGATGAGCAACCGCTGACAAAATTAAAATTTATGAGTGAACTATCCCTTTAATTTAAATCAGTGCTCTGTAACCTATAGTGCAGTTTAAACTCAACTTTGATAATATTTTTTTTCATGTGTAATATGGACCGAGCGGCGTGCTGGCGTAGTAAATGTATTTTTTGTAAACATGTTTCTTGGCACTTCACATCCACTCCTATGCCAACAAAACATACTTATATAGCCCAACACATTCATTCATTCATTCATTTTCTTTTCGGCTTAGTCCCATTATTAATCTGGGGTTGCCACAGCGGATTGAACCGCCAACTTATCCAGCACACTTTTTACGGAGCGGATGCCCTTCCAGCCCTTCATTCACCCATCTCTGGGTAACACTCATAAACACTCCTTCACACTCATACACTGCGGACAATTTAGCCTACCCAATTCACCTGTACCGCATGTCTTTGGACTGTAGGGGAAACCGGAGAACCCGGAGGAAACCCACGTGACCGCAGGAAGAACATGCAAACTCCACACAGAAACACCAACTGACCCAGCTGAGGCTCAAACCAGCACTTCCTACTGCGCCACTGCGTCGCCCCTAGCCCAACACAAATTCATTAATTTTCCCTATTATTATCTTGTTTTTACAAATTGAATTGAAAACAAAAAACAAATAACTTATTAAAATCAAGAATTGTGTTGTTTCAGCTCAAGTATTTTGAACAAGCAGCAAAAAAAAAAAAAAATCAGTTTTTTTTTTGAGTGTTTGTGTTTGAGTAATGTACTCAGCAATAGCAACATGCACTTGTAATGGAGAAAACGCACATATGTGTCTGCTTAGTTGTTGAAAACATATTTTTCTGACATGAACAATGAGCGGTGGTTTCTGAAAGCCTTCCAGATATGAAATATGCATACCACTCCTAAGAAGTTGTAAGTGGAAGAAAATATGTGTTTCCCTAAACTCGGACTGCACTTGAGGCAGATTTGCTGAGTGTTTCTGCTGTCTGTGATGAACTTTTAAAAACACTCTTCTCTGCATTTTTCCATAATTAGTAATGCTATGGCATGGTCGGTAAAGTTATTACTTAGCCAGACGCCACACCAAACTTCCCCCTTGTTATATAAACTGTTTTTCATATTAACCATATTTTCATGATGTCAGTGGCACACCAGTCACTACTCTAAATATAAATCCTGTGTCACAGGGGAAATTGAACACTTGCGATTCTTTATAACTGAGAGTCCTTATAGTATTAATATATATATATATATACAATATGGATAAACTGCCTTACTCTTAACTCCTTGGCATCACTTTAAATTTAAATATTTTAATTATTAATAATGATATTTACTATTTAAATTTAATTTAAACTTTAACTAAAGTAGATTTCTTTACCACCAATTTAATCCTTTGAATTTACATCTACATTTGTTCATTTAGCAGAGGCTTTTATCCGAAGCGACTTACAAATGAGTGACGAAATCTATTGTCTTCCATACACTCTAAAAAACCATTGGGTTTATATTGGGTCCAATATAGACAAAATCATTAGGTTAATTTAAATACACAAAACGAAAAAAAATAAACCAATGTTGGATACAAAGTATTTGTAACAATGTTTTGCAACTGAGGCCCAGAAGAGGTCACTGGGGAAGGTTGTAACAACAGCCAGTAAGTTGTTGGAAATAAAACTAAAGCTGCTGTCACACTGGACTTTTCTCCCCATAGACTTCCATTCATACGCACGCGAATGCGTCAGACCGGAAACGTAAGGTCATGCGTCAAGTTTCGCAGGTAGCTGCTGTGCAAAGTTCAAGCTTGGTGAACTCTGACCTGCGAAATCGCATCACTTGACTGCGTGAGACCAATCCAGGATCAAAACATGACCTCTCTGAACAGGAATTTAAAACATGGACCAATCGCTCGCTTTTTTTAAATGTCTAATCCCCTTGTTTAATACCGCCCCTTTGCTTAAAGAGCATTCCTAGTATATACAAAGAGTATTAAATAAGGCTATCATGATTGTCAATGATGAGAGACATCCTTTATTTTAAATTGTTACCATCAGGTCATCGATATTGTGTTCATAGACGTGTAAGAAATAGGACAATAGTATCATTTATCCCTCAAGCAATTACGTTTTTTAATTCTTCTCTCAGCAGCAGTTGATGGCCAGTTGTCACAGTCAGACCAGGCCCTCCTCTCTCTCAATCACCCTCACCTGAAGCATATCAGCCCCGCACCTGCATATCATCACTTCTCATCACCTCAGCACGCTAAAAACCACAGTCAAGCTGCGGTCACACTAGAGTTTGAGCTTGCGAAATTCTGTCGTACGGCGCTGCGAAAAGGGACTGGATTAAACAAGGTGATTAGACATTAAAAAAAGCCAGTGATTGCTCCATGTTTTAAATTTCTGTCCAGAGAGGACATGTTTTAATCCTCGATTGGTCTCACGCAGTCAAGTGATGTGATTTCGCAGGTCAGAGTTCACCAAGCTTGAACTTTGCACCGCAGCAACCTGCGAAACTCGACGCATGACCCTGCGTTTCTGACTCATTCGCATGCGTATGAATGGAAGTCTACGGGGAGAAAAGTCCAGTGTGACCGCAGCTTCACCCAGCACAGTGTTCGGCCTTGTTGCTTCAATGAAGGACTGAACACCTCTCTTACGGCCAGTGTTTCCTAATAATTCTAAGTTTACTTACCTCTTCCTGTTCTGTGTGATTAATTTTTTTTCCCTGTGTCTCCACATTAGTGTGGATTCCTTTTCATTTCCCTGTCTGGTCATCTTCTTTCTCCGTCTGGTCATCTGGTGGGGGGACTGCTGTATGAGATTCAAAAGTTTGTGTTCAATTTAATTATTAGTCCCCTTTTTCTAAATGGTGTGTCTATTAAAGTGAGGGGGACATATCTTCCCCGCCCAGCAAATTAATGTACTCCGAGTAATTAAATTACATTTCAGAAAAGGTAATTATAAAAGTAATTTAAATACAATTCCAATTATGTAATAATTAAACTATTTTGAAGTAACCCGCCTAACATTGCTTGGGTTATAACCACTTAGTGTATAGTAAAGGCTAAGCAGATTTTGATTTTACTTTTGACTGATTTTTTATTTTGAAAACTAAACCATGTCTGCCTGTCGAAAGCTGCGGTCACACTAGAGTTTGAGCTTGCGAAATTCTGTCGTGCGGCGCTGTCAAAGGGGCGGGATTAAACAAGATGATTAGACATTAAAAAATACGAGCGATTGCTCCATGTTTTAAATTTCTGTTCAGAGAGGTCATGTTTTGATCCTCCATTCGTCTTAAGCCGCAGTCACACTAGAGTTTGAGCTTGCGAAATTCTGTCGTACGGCGCTCCGAAAAGGGGCGGGATTAAACAAGATGATTAGACATTAAAAAAAGGGAGCGATTGCTCCATGTTTTAAACTTCTGTTCAGAGAGGTCATGTTTTGATCCTCCATTGGTCTCACGCAGTCAAGTGATGCGATTTTGCAGGTCAGAGTTCACCAAGTTTGAACATTGCACCGCAGCAACCTGCAAAATCTGACACATGACCTTGCGTTTCTGGTCTGATGTATTTGTGTGCGTATGAATAGAAGTCTATGGAGGGAAAAGTCCAGTGTGACCGCGGCTTTACGCAGTCAAGTGATGCGATTTTCGCAGGTCAGAGTTCACCAAGCTTGAACTTTGCACAGCAGCAACCTGCGAAATCTGACGCATGACCTTGCGTTTCCGGTCTGACGCATTTGCGTGCGTATGAATGGAAGTCTATGGAGGGAAAAGTCCAGTGTGACCGCAGCTCAAACCAGCATGATCTTAAAGAGACAGTTCACCCCAAAATAATTTGCTGTCAAAGGAGGTATATGCACAGGGACTTTTAATGTCCACTAAGCCAGTTCAAGTGCTTCCGGAGAACTCTTGTGCCTTTATAAAATCACCATGTAAAGAGATTAGATGCAAAAACCTCTAAATTCCTTTTGATATTTTCTTCTAAAATTAGCATTTTTATCTGACTCTTGTGAGTAGGCTCAGAATTTTTACTTTTATAATGATGAATGAGTTATTTTCATTGCCTTTAAAGTGAAATACTTCAACATAAACATGGGAGGCTGATAAAAATGCAAAAAAATTCAGATGGCGTTTAGAGGTTTTTGCATCTGAACTCTTCATGTGTACGATCTGGTTTCTTTAAAATCAATGATCCACACTGCCTGATTAAGCTGTGATATAAAGTGGGTCTCACACACCGGATAAGAAGCACTGCATTAATTGATATTGTTCTGCATCATGTCGTTACAATACAAAATTATTTATTTATTTTACCACCGTATTTTAAATGAAATTTCAGCACTCGCCTGCTGCTCCTGATGCTGCTTGCGTTTAAACAGCCTTTCATCTAGTTTTACAGTTGAACAACTAAATGAACATTTAAGTCTATTTAACTGATTATATTTTAATTAAGTTATATTACCAATGCTGTGAAAGCAACTTTATAAAATTGAAAACAGCCACCGATAAACTTCTGGTGAAACGTTAATGTGACTGAAAAACCATGCCATTCATTCAATTCAATTCAATTCCTCTTTATTTGTATAGCGCTTATACAATGTAGATTGTGTCAAAGCAGCTTCACATGGAAGATTATAGTGAATTGAAACCGTCAGTTCAGTTTTCAGAGATTAAGTTCAGTTTGTTTACTCATATGCTCATTGACCCATCCTCAGGATTTTCACGTATACGTGACTTATAAGTGACTTTTTTTTTTTTTTTTCGGTTGAATTTTAAAGATGATTTTTTAGCAGTAATTGGGGTCCTCATAATTAATAAAATGAAACTAAATGACAACTGGAACTTTGAGTAAAATAATATATAATATAAAATATACATGGCAACCATTACAAATATTTACATTCCTACAATCTCTCTTTATAGAAAATGAAATGCATTAAATTTACAATGCAACATAAATCATAAGTCGTTTTTTTACTCCTTACCTATAAAGCTTTAAATAATCTAGCTCCTGTTTATCTAACCAACCTCCTGTCTCGCTACAACCCAACCCAACCCACTCTTTATGATCTCAAAACTCAGGGCTTCTGGTAGTACCTAGAATATCAAAGTCGAGTAAAGGAGGCCGAGCCTTCTCATTTATGGCCCCTAAACTCTGGTATAGACTTCCTGATAATGTCAGAGGCTCAGACACACTCTCGCTCTTCAAAACTAGATTAAAGACCTATCTTTTTAGCAAAGCATGCACTCAGTGCAGTACACAGCGCTATGACGCATGATGTGCCCCACACATGATTTTGGTTCTCGTTTATAAACACTATGAACAGCAGCTACGCTAATTATTCTCCTTATTCTGTATTTCCACCTGGGGGTACTCATCTCGAGGCCCTCAGACTATGCAGTGCCACTGATGCAATCCGAGACCAGCGACGAGATGATCCCAAGGTTTTCTGGACCAGGCCGTATCCTGAGCAGCTGCTGTGGTGGTCATCATGGAGTGAGAGCATGAGACTGACTCCTGTGATGCTCCAAGGACAGACGAGTCTTCGCTGAGGTCCAGCTTCCTGCACCTAGACTGCAGCTCTGCACAAGACGTTTGGCCATAGGGGTAATGGTCGTGCCCAACTGAGCCAGGTTTCTCTTGAGGTTTTTTAAAATCTTCACTTTCGCCAATTGGTGACGTTTTTTCCTCGCCGCTGTCGCCACTGGCTTGCATGGTTCGGGATCTGTAGAGCTGCGCATCGATGGATTTGCTATTCAGTGTTTGGACTGTCAGTAGTGATTATTAACCCACACTGAACTGAGCTAAACTGAACTGAACTTAATCTCTGAAAACTGAACTGACACGGTTTCAATTCACTATAATCTTCCATGTGAAGCTGCTTTGGCACAATCTACATTGTATAAGCGCTATACAAATAAAGATGAATTGAATTGAATTGATTTTTTTTAGATAATTCTTGTTTAGTAATACCTTTTTAAAAAATACTAATGCAGGGTAAAGTGAGGGACATTAAGCTCTTAGAAAATGTAAATATTACAGTAACTATTTATTTTAAACGCCTTTTAAAAGATATGAGAATGTTCTGTAACAGGGGGAACATTTGGCCTTTTACATGTGAAAATTCAGTAAAAAAAAATGTTAAATCGTAATATCCTGAGCTGGACCAAGATATTTCTCTTATAGTTTAATAAGTACTCCTTCAACTGAAATTATAAAATCTTGGAAATTAATTTTTTTTTTTTTCAGGGGCAATGAATAGTGGGAATGAACTAGCACTGACCAGTTGTTTTGCTTCATAAGACCTCAGTATAGCATTCAAAGCCACACGGGTTAATTTTGCTCTATATCCGTTTTAGTTTTTGACTCTCTAAGTGCCAGTGGATGTTGACTTGCATTTTATGAATCACCAGGGGCCACAATTTGAGCTATAATATTGTTTAATGTTTTACTAATGAATAAAGAAAACTACATCTCGGACTGCCAAAGGCTGAGAAAATTAACAACATACAGTTGAAGTCACAATTATTAGCCCGCCCTGAATTATTAGCCCCCCTGTTTATTTTTTCCCCTAATTTCTGTTTAACAGAGAGATTTTTTTTTTCAACAAATTTCTAAACATAATAGTTTTAATAACTCATTTCTAATAACTGATTTATTTTATCTTTGCCATGATGACAGTAAATAATATTTGACTAGATATTTTTCAAGACACTTCTATACAGCTTAAAGTGACATTTAAAGTCTTAACTAGGTTAATTAGGTTAACTAGGCAGGTTAGGGTAATTAGGTTATTGTACAAGGTTGGTTTGTTCTGTAGACGATCAAAAGTTATAGCTTAAAGGGGCTAATAATTTTTGACCTCTAAAACGGCTTTTAAAAAATTAAAAACTGATTTTATTCTAGCCAAAATAAAACAAATAAGACCTTTTCCAGAAGAAAAAATATTATCAGACATACTGTGAAAATTTCCTTGCTCTGTTAAACATCATTTGGGAAATATTTAAAAAAAGAAAATAAATTCAAAGGGGGCTAATAATTCTGACTTTAACTGTATTTTCATTTCTGGGTTAACTGTCTCTTTAAGAATCCGGAGATGTGTTTCCACTTAAATGTTTCTCCCTTTTTTCTAATGTCCACATGGTGGTTTCCCACAGGTCCCACAGGAATCCCACGGGAAGCAAAATGGCAGTCCATCACTTCTTTTATGTTATTTGAGCTACATTTGTCTGTTTTTGTCTATAGAGGTGTGTATGTTCTTGCTTTGAAAGGTTCAGATGATGGGGTGGAGGAGAATTGTTCAAAAATAGGGTGTGGGGGATTTTTTGGTAAAGAGATATTTCTCACCTGTCCATAAATATTTAAAACAGACAGAACACTTTTCAACAGCTTTGTGAAATGTCTAAGAGATTTTACTTAACAATTGCTACATTTTGTTCTTAATATGTTTTTCTTAGCAAACATTTCATGCAAATGAAACGACACAAAAACATGTTTTCAGTTGTTATTCAGTAAAGCGCGATACACTTGTTGGTACAAACCAGATAATTAAATACCACCCAGAATTCTGGGCCTGTAAGAATCAAGAGGCCAGAAGCACAAACATTGATATCAAACCCATATGCTTCTTCAGAGAGTGAATATATTTGTGCTGAGTCACTAGAAACAATGAGAAAACGAATGAAAGAACTAAACCTGCACAGGAATAAAATATGAGTCTACAAAATTATGAAGAGATAAATAATAATGAATAAAGATAAATGATTCATTAATATGATTAAATAGATTCAGAATTTAGCTAATTATTTATTTTGTGTTTTTGTACTTTTAATCACAGAAAATAAGTAAAAGGCAATATTCTATTCTCAAATCAGTTACTTTTTCCCCAGATAACATAATATACAACATATAATTTTCCGGGACTACACCTGTGTTAACCAAACAGGTCCACATAATTATCCAAAGAGAAACACAAAGGATAAATAAATTATAAATAGATGCTGAACAATTTCTGAATTTATATTATCTTATGTTATATTATATTATAATATATTCAGTCAAATGCTTGGAAACATTTAGATTTATTTTTAAAAATCTCCCCAAAAACTATTTACATAATAAAAGTACAATAATATTGTGCCACATACAATAGAAGCCATTCATATTTTGAAATGTCATTTATTCCTGTGACTCAGAGATGAATTTTCAGTGGGAGTCACGGTGGTGCAGTGGGTAGCACAATCGCCTCACAGCAAGAAGGTCGCTGGTTTGAGCCCCGGCTGGGTCAGTTGGCATTTCTGTGTGGAATTCGCATGTTCTCCCTGTGTTCACGTGGGTTTCCTCTGGGTGCTCCGGTTTCCCCCACAAGTCCAAAGGCATGCGCTATAGGTTAGTAAGCTAAATTGGCTGTAGTGTATGGGTGTTTCCCAGTGTTGGGTTGCGGCTGGAAGGGCATCCGCTGCATAAAACGTGCTGGATAAGTTGGCGGTTCTTTCCGCTGTGGCGACCCCTGATTAATAAAGGGACTAAGCCGAAAAGAAAACGAATGAATGAATGAATGAATACGATATTCAGGCAAAATGTTGGAAAGTCTATCCAAAAACTGCATTTATTTAATAAAAAAATACAATAATTTTGTGCCACATACAATAGTAGCCATTTATATATTGATGAATTTCCAGCATCACTGTTCCGTGATGCGATTCCTTAGCAATTTTATAATATGAATTCTGTAAATTTTATACTGTTTTTGAACCACACTATAGGAAATTACTTGAATTACTCTGCTGTTGTAATTGTACATATAGCTACTATACCAATATAAACAATCATACCATACTGTAGTTTAAATATTATAGAATTATTAGGCCTCCTGAATTATTAGCCCCTCTATATTTCTTGTCCCAACGTCTGTTTAACGGAGAGCAGATTTTTTCAACACATTTCTAAACATAATAGTTTTAATAACTCATTTCTAATAACTGATTTATTTTATCTTTGCCATAATGACAGTAAATAATATTTGACTAGATATTTTTCAAGACACTTCTATACAGCTTAAAGTGACATTTAAAGGCTTAACTAGGTTAATTAGGTTAACTAGGCAGGTTAGGGTAATTAGGCAAGTTATTGTATAACAGTGGTTTGTTCTGTAGACTATCGAAAAATATAGCTTAAAGGGGCTAATAATTTTGTCCCTAAAATGTTTAAAAAAAAAATAAAACTGCTTTTATTCTAGCCAAAATAAAACAAATAAGACTTTCTTCAGAAGAAAAAATATTATCTGACATACTGTGAAAATTTCCTTGCTCTGTTAAACATAATTTGGGAAATATTTGAAAAAACATAAAATCACAGGAGGACTTCAATATTCATATTTATATACACACACAAATACACTACAGTTTACTGTAGTAACAAAGTATATACATTTTTTTTTTTTTGCAGTTTTCAGTTCATGGTTGTTGATACTATAGTATGCTTTAGCATTCATTGACAAATAGAGGTAAACAGTATGCAGTATAAAGCACTTGAGGCACTAACAGACACTAAAACACTGAAAATCTTGATATTTACAAATGTTTTTTTTGTATTTGTTTTTTCATTTACCACGTAGCACGAATCAGTTTCCGAAATCCTTTATTCATGCACAAAATTATCTAATCATCCTGAATGACTAACTGACACAGCAGTTGCTTTCCATGTGGAGCTAAATGAGTTGTTAATATGCTTGCTGCTTCCTAAGCTTATTTTCACCTACTGTAAATAAAAGTCTCTGTGACAGACAGAGGGCGCTTTTGCTTCCACTTACTCAAATGTATGACACAGATATATTTATCTCAAACATAGACGTCAAAGGAACACTAAAAAATAGGTAGTGGCGTATGAACTCTGATAACAGTCACATCACACCACATATCTATCACTGAAGACTAACACACACATAAAACTGTTCATTTTGTCAAAGACCACTTCAAAAATAATTCCTAAAAATCAAATATATATTTGCCGTTTGTATACATAATCTGAAGATTATATACTTTCTGCGAATAAAACAACACACCACCTAAAAGTATTCGGTTGCGTCTATTTCTGGCCTCCCTAGTTTCCCGCCTGACTGACGTCAGCATAAAGTTATTTTCATGAATGGAGGGGGCGGTCACGAGGAATTGGTGACGTCAGTGCTTGCGGAAGCACGGAGTGGAATGTTGATACATTGTTGTTGTTTTGTAGTTAATTTAGTTCAGGGAAACATTTCGCTTCGGTTGCAGGACGCGGGACGAGACTCGACCTGTTGACTCCAGGACACTTTCTCAGAGTTTCAGCGCATCCCCGACACAGATTCCGCGTTCACAAGGTAAAGTGTGCGAGCTTTTCTGCGAGATGTTTTGAAATTCCTTTCGAAATTGCTGATGTTCTCATGATGACGGACAAGAATTCAGCCTATCCGTAATATTCGCGTACATTTGGTCGATGCGTAGCATGTGTCCTTCTCTAAAATAATAAAGTTGAATGAGAAACGACTTGTGTTATAAAGTTTAAACATGAAACATTATGTAATAATGAAATATTATATTATAAAAACCACAATATATTGGTCTAGTTTGGACACGTGTTAACGGTTGCAACTTAGGATTTAGCCTACAAACACTTTATTTTTTCATGTAAACGAACACTTCAAGCTGCAAACCTCACTGACATGTTGCGTATTATTCAATGTTGTGTATTTTGGAAGTTTGTTCTACTTATTTACATTTTAAAACAAGGTGTATTCGAACCAGTGCATGGTTAACCAAGTAAACAACGCAGTCTCGTAACATTTAAATCAATACGGCGATACTCTTCCAACTTTTTTCTAGCTTTTAACTGCGGGTATGTTTCAAAAGAATTACTATTACGACACAAGAAAATAACACGTGGTGGGCATTTGGAATTCTGGGACAAAGGGCATATTTGTTTGGCGAGTAGTATTGGAAAGAGACCGAACGACAGCTATAAAAGATCTCAAGTCATCCGAGCCGCGCGGAAAGATTCCGTTTTCCCGTGCTCTTTAATCAACACGAGGGTTCAAAAATAGGGTGACGTTATGTCAGATGTCCGTGCACGCGGCGTGAACGCGCACTGATGATACACATTACTTTTTAAGCGCAAAGAATGCATCGCATCTTCTCCAGTTGGCTTACTTTCCATTTATGATTGTGCAGGTTGTTTAGTATCATAAAATAAACACGCATGGGCAGTCTCTGTGTTGCAATAAGAAGACAGTGGTCGAATATTATCAATGAAGGTCATCTGAAATGGAATATGAAAGTGTTTGTGGATGTGTAGGTGATTGGAAATGTTTTTGAGCACATTGTTTCAGAGTGATTGTGTCCACTCTATGCTGGCAGGTTAGCACTAGAGCGACGCCCTCACAGGAAAAATGAGTCATAACTGGATAATGTGATTCATTTCCACACTGGATGATAAAATAGTTGCCCTGAACCAATTTAACCTGATTAAACCGTATTAAAGGGGAATCCATTCATTGTGATTAGAGGAATGCATGTCTTATGCTGAAACAAGTATTTGTTCAATTGTGTTTTGTATGCAGCTTGACCATGTAAGGACAATCGGTGTGGTTAATTAACTGTTAGAAAGAATTTAAGAGAGGAAAGAATATAAAACAATGTGAGAGAAGCATTTAAGCGAGAAATAATAGAGAAACTGATCAATCAACAATGCTTAATTGATATAAATTACAATAAAATTGATCAGAATTGGAGGAACTAAATTGGCCGTAGTGTATGAGTGTGTGTATGAATGTTTTATGCCAGATAAGTTGGCGGTTCATTCTGCTGTGTTGACCCCTGATAAATAAAGGAACTAGGCTGAAGGAAAACTAATGAATGAATATTGAAGATATAACAATTTATTCAGTCAAGATCAATGAATAACTCCCTCTTTTTGTGTTTTGAGTAACATTAATGACAAACGGCAGCATCTTTATTAGACTAGACCAGGGATGGGCAAACTTGATCCTGGAGGGCCGGTGTCCCTGCAGACTTTTGCTCCAACACTAGTCAAACACACTAATCAGTGTCTTCAAGATCACTAGAAAGCTGCAGGCAGGTGTGTTTGATTAGGGTTGGAGCAAAAGTCTGCAGGGACACCGGCCTGCAGGATCAAGTTTGCCCATCCCTGGACTAGACGCACAGATCTAAAGTAACATTACACACCAGATTATGTAAGAATGCCTTTATCTGCAATACAACTGCATCATGATATATTTGATAGGCATGTTTAAATTAATTTTGATTTATTATGGTATCTATTTACTCTGTTTACTAGGAATGCTGAAAGTGTGAATCTTCAGATTTTCATTTTTAAGATGACTAAGTCATATATATATATTCTCTTTCTCCCTCTCTCTCTCTCTGGATTAACTCTGGATTAGTTGTTCATCTCAGTAACAGCAATGTAAATAGCAAAGTAAATAGTGTCAGCTTTGATAGTGTGATAACTTTCAAAAGAGGATGTGCTGTGAGAAATTAATTATTAGCCACAGCAGTTTATTGAAGGAAATAAAAACTACTACATCAGAGGCTTTTTACAAGAGGATTACAGCAAACTTCTGAAGTATTCAGATTAATATATTACTAATATATTAAAATAAGCAAGTATATTTCTAATATGTTATTCATTCACTCATTTTCTTTTCGGCTTAGTCCCTTTATTAATCCGGGGTCGCCACAGCGGAATGAACCGCCAACTTATCCAGCAAATGTTTTACACAGCGGATGCCCTTCCAGCCGCAACCCATTTCTGGGAAACTAATATGTTATTATGAAATTATAATAATAAACAAATGTACCATAAAATACAAAAGAATGTTTCGGTGTCTAGTTTTAGCTTGAAATCCTGCTTGATATCACAAACTAGTGTGTCCTCTCATATCATATTAAAGTGCAATTGTAATTACAAGCACCCTGGTTTGTAAAGCATATATTCTGACCATTTAATGCATTTGGTGGTTTTAGTTATTATCAAAAGCAGCTAATGAATTGGAAGTCTTACACATTCATAGAAAATTGCTTATTTCTTTGTTTTAAAACATGGTTGTGGAGCTCTTGGATAATATGTTGGCCAACAGGGGCTTTTTGATTAAAACAAGGTTGAGAATCACTGTATTAAACCCATTTACATGGACTGAATATGTGTTCACACTGTTCTGCTGTAGATAGGGTCTCAGTTTACATTGTATTCACACTGTTTATGCAATTCATCCTTAACCCTAACAGTGTTGCATTGCTTTAACTGTGTGTAGCGCTTTGCATTAAAGTCAAATTAAAGTCAATTTGTAGACCTTTGTTTTAATTTTACATTGATAAAAGTGAATTAAATCAGCTCAAATTTAAAAAGTGATTTTTTTTTTTTTTACATAAATGTAGAAAATGATGCTAATGCCTAATTGTCTATATTATATCATGTAGTGGTTAATTGTTGAATACTTGTGATTTGCTGTATAATGTCTATATGGTCATGTACATGCGCATTAAAATTACATATACTCATATCAGTTGTACTTCTAAGCTTATAATGTGTTATATGCGAGTTATGTGTTGATAGAGTGGAATATGAACCTGTGTATCACTTTTTTTTTTCACATGTATTCAGAGAGCTTCTAAACATTGCCCGCCGCAGCGACTAGTAGGCGAACAAAAATATCCACCATGTGTAAAAAAGCATGCGTGTTAGGCTGGTGTTCATTTCACACCCTGGAGAATATAAAAAGGCCATCATCTAACCACTTGCGTGTGGCGCTGTGGTCCAGTCTGATAATTTGGCTTTGTTTTTTTCCAGAGTCAGCAGGAGATCAGTTGTGTAGGCTGCTAGATCAGCAGTGGTCATTGCCCAGGAAGAGTCCTAAGAGCCGAGCTAAGGGAAAACTGCTCTGAGTTCCTGTCATTACACACTCAAACAGTTGCTGGGCTCAGATTACATTTGTGTTTTCATATCTTCCATCGATTTAATAAGCATATTTATAGTTTTCTCTTGAAGTCGCACCCTTGTACAAATGGCCACCTGTAAGGTGAGACCGCATGTTCCTCTCTGACCACTTTTAGCTTGTTTGAAGTGATATTAAAATACATTGATTTTAAAGTTGTGTTCACACTTGCCTGGTCTGGGCTGATTAAAATAAGTTGTGGAATGATTGCTCTTTTGGTGCTGTTCATTTAAGGTGTGAATGCTGTCATCTGAGGTTTAAGTGCACCAAATAAGATACCTTTAAAAAAATAGGGTTTCCATCAGCCTCCAAATGATCTCTGGTGCATTTTGGCTGAAATGTGTGAATGCAACAAGAACCGCAGAAATCTAAACAAAGCAAAAACATGACATGATGTCTTAAGTCGTGACCTTTAAAGTGGCAGAATGCTCAAGCAATAGCTGGTTTTACACTTCAACACCGGCAACAGATACGTATCTACTTGCAAAAGATATTGTGTGTGATGGAGAAACTCCTGGAGCAGTTTTTACTCCTTTACATGCTTATAAGCTCATTAAGGGTGTACTCACACAGTTACTTGAACCGTGCTGAAGCACGATTGTCCCCTCTCTCCCCACAGCCTGCACTCATACTGCATTTTTTGTCTTCTGAACCCGAGCACCCTTACGTCATTGATGATGCGACTGTTCAGTTTAACAGCAAGGAAAGCGCTCTCGCTCAGCACTGTTGGGATTGCTTTCGTTATATCGGTTTGGGATGCAGTGACACGGTCAAACATTTTGCCAAACAGATCCACAACTTTTGACGCTCATAAATTATCATAAAAGTCATCGTGCTGCATGTATTAGGAGATTTGCTGAAGGTGCAGCGAAGGGTTTGCCTCTTTAATGAACTATGACAGTTTGCGTTCATTGAAAAGTAATGATTAATAATAAATTCATATGAAACCATCTCTTTAAAGCGATGTCTCGTCCTCAGTTTTGGGCTCAGGGCATGCTTTGCACTCAATAGATACCAGTTTTTAGTAATTTTCATACATCATGCTTTTCTATTGTGTATTGAAGGATACAACTGCAAAAACATGATTTATGGATATTACCAAATTACTAAAAACATGTTTCTTAGTAATTTTCAGAAATCATGATTTTACATTGACTACTGAAGATTACTAATTCTGTAATAGCAAGATAAGTAATTCTGCAGCATCAGTAGTTTGGTCTTTTAATCTTACAGTCTTATTAAAGCGTTATTACATTAATAGACTGATTTCACGCGGCAGCCATTATTAACAGCGAAATCGAGGCTGCGGTTGAAAGAAACCCGGAAGTATCGCCTGAGTCACACAGGAATATTGTGTACCTGGCTGTATATCTTATCAGCAAGGAGAAAGTGACACAAATTTATAATTTCACCGCCTTCCGAGTGACCCGAAGGTCCGTTCTGAATGAATAATGAAAATAAAAAGGGATATCGGACCTCATTTTCAGCTAAGTTAAGGGGAATGGCACTACTTAGCTAACGTTTTCTTTCTCAAACACACATTTTAGATGCCATTCATCAAACTCAAGTTAATGAACCGATTCTTTCACTATATTAGACTTGTCATGATACAACATTTCGGTGGTGAAATAAAAAAACGCCCATTTCTCGTTAACATTTAAGCACTGTTGATGGCGTTCGTAAACAGCGCTGATTTGCCATTGTGTTCACGTGCTCAACAGAAATTACTATGATTCGCTGTGAAGGTCATCAATTCATCAAACTCACTGCTGTTTACTGAGTGCAAACACAAACGAGCGATTCGCTGATGAATCGGCTGATCTTCACGGCTTTAAAACGATCCAATGTCCATCTGTGTTTTTAATCTGTAAAGGGTGGTGAACTGATAACCTTCACAGTCATTCTGTTGAACACTAGTGAACACTATGGCAAATCAGCGGTGTTTATGAGTGCGCTCAGCAGCGCTTAAATGTTAGCGGGAAATGGACGTTTTTAAAACTTCAATACCGGGATAACACTGTTACAGACAACATGAAGGTGTGCTACAGAGGACTGCATTGTTTTATCGCTCACCGGGTTACATAGGCTGAAGCAGGGAAGCGTCTTCGCGGTGTTTACCTGCTGCCATGAACTGAAGTCTAGGAGGACACTTAAGCGTATTACTCTTAAAGAGATTGTGACGTTGTTTGATGCCTAATATGCTTTTAATTGTTTAAATTAAACTGAACTGAATGATATTAAAGTGATGTTTACACCATATCTGCATTTTGAAGTCGCAGCAACAGCTGGAGGTTTGTAGTACACAGCATGTTGTTGCAATGTTTACAGTGCTGATCCTATACTTCCGGGTTTCTTCCCACCGCAGCCTCGCTTTTGTGTTTTAAAATGGCGGTCGCGTGAAATAAGCATTTAAGTCAGATTATGCAGATTTTTTAAGTGTAGTTTGGTTCACTTGTTTTTGGACCAAATAAAAGTTTAGTTCTGGTTTACTTAGCACTTACATTGTAATTTTAAGACCTGGAGATAGAACAAAAACAACTACAACAAAAATGCTTTTATGACACCCATTTTGTGACTGAACTTGTTGGACTTGTTCGTTAAAAACAAATGATATATTAAATAACTGCATATGTTATTTGTATCAGGTAAAAACTCATACAGAGCTTATCAAATGTGTGATGTGTAATGGAGTCAACACAGCACCAGGGATTCCTCCTCAAAGATCTTCTGGAAGGAGACAACACTTGCACTTGAACTGTAATGAGCAGCATAGTCACTATGAAGGGGAAAAAACAGACATGCTATGCTTGAGCATACTGTCCATATTATGATCACTTTTTTTGACTCCATAGCCTATTTTGTGTTCATTTAGGCATCTAAGATCGGTGTTTAATTTTAATTGTTCCACACCAAAAGTCATTTTAAATTTAAAGGTGATCTAAATATCCAACACAACTTCATGGCAAATTGTAACCTTTTTAATTTAGCGGCAAATTTTTATTCATCTGTACAATCTCATTTGTACATTTTTGTGTGATTTACTCATCCCTAATGGTTAGGCAAGGCTCATTTTGACAATCGTACTCTTCCATACAAATTAAATCATATGAATTTGTACAAATTATGCACTATTCTGAAAACATCTAAATAGAAAATCGGTTTCAAGAGATCACAATCTCATGAGTAAAGATAACTATCAATGTCTTGTCTGACTCGAGGTGGAAGACGGCACAGACAGTAAAGTAAATCTTGGTTTTTCTTTTGACATTGACCCAGCATGTTCAGTGTGGAAAGTCATGGAGGAGGGCAACTTTGTCTTGTCTCTTCATACTGTATGTGGGGTTGTGTGACCTCGTCTGAGATCTAGTCTGACTCAGAGTTGCTGAGGTATCTGTGGCCATGGCCTCCCACATGTTGTACGTTGTCTGCACGCTGCATTTAGAAACCCAAGGGAAGTGCAATGCACACACTGCACTGTCATAAGACACACACGTGGGGTCATAGGAACTCGAGTTTGGTCACTAGGTGATGCTCAGAGTAAACAGTTTACCATTAGCAATATATAATCACATGATGTCTATTTTGGGTTACATTATAGTTAACAATCATTCCTGTATAGAGTATCTAAAGATAGTGTAGTCTGAAATCGCTGGCAGAAAATATCCTGTGGTTTGGATGTAACGTTTGGAGAACTAGAACTCTTACAGTACACCTTGTGGTTAGAACAGCGGGTTTGAAAGTGAATGAGACAGCGGTAGTTGGTGAGATAATGACTTAAAATGAAACTCAGGGGAACTCCAAAACCAATTCTCACGTCAAGTTTGTATGTCGCTTTCACTTTGTCCACCATATCTTGACTTAGCGTGTGACATTATCACCAGTCATTGTGAATCAAACTAAATCTAATTGATTTTAATGAGTCTCTACAAAAAATGCAAGGTCATTTATAATAGTGTGTTTGGCTCTTTCCAAAAATGTGTGGGCCAATGTTCTCTTTCAGAAAAAAGACATTTATTAAATTAGATTTAATCTGAATGTTTAAATAGAATTCATTTGTAGTGGTAGTACACCCAGGACACAATAGTGTACACATCTTAAACATTTTTTTGCTTTTAAGCCCTGAAGGGTGTTTGACGCATATTCACTAACAGTATTATGATTATTAATAATAGAATATGATTAAGGTCATTTATACCAATTGGCACTGAGTTTCAGGTCATTAAAAAGTCAAATTATTTGACATTTTAAGTGGATTGTTGTCCTTGACACCTTGAGTCATGGGGAGTCTTCTCAGTGATATAATTTCCTGTTTTGATTTCCCCTGCATGTGTCTGTTTGACTTATGTTACAGAAAATAAATGTTCTGAATAGAGATGCCACAATTTTCAATACAATATTGAACCGTTCGGTACGACATCCACGGTGCAATACGCGCTTGTGAATTGCGTTTTTTTCCGGTTTTACGTTTAAATAATTTATGTGCGTTTTATTTCTTTCCGAATTGACTGTTTGTGTGTGCCTGTAAGTCTACCAGCTGAGATGAGGAAACTCCTCCCCGCGAGTAAATATTCAATCACTATGCTCTAAAGTTAGGGGGCGCTCCACCATCATTCCACACTTTAACATGGCGAGCGGCAGTGAAGTGAGGGAGCAATAAGATGACGGTGTCTTTCAAATCCGCGGTGTTGGGACATTTCGGTTACACGTATAGACTAATCGAACGGAAACACTTCCAACATGACTGCACATCTGCGGCGCCATCACCCAGCAATATCACTGTCTGAAGGCAGAATAGCAGAGAAGTTAATAAAGACCTCCATAAAACAACAATCCCTCACTGAATCCTTCCAGCAAACATATCCAACTGGTTCCGAAAGACATATAAAAATAACAAAGGCAGTGTTAAGTTTAATTAAGATGGTTTATTTATATTTACTGAAGTACAAATGTGTTTATTTGAAATGGTCAATTTATGTTTATTAACTTCACATGTATGTTTATTTTTAAAATGTAGGAATTTATGTGTTCCCCAGTTTGTACATAGGCTACCCGCAGCATTGTCAAATCAATGTGTGTATTTTTCCTAGACTACAGAAGCAGATACCGTAAACAATGGTTGCACAAGTCTATGCATTCACATTTTTTGTGCATTGCTGAAAAAAAAACAGTAGATTCACATTATTGATCCATGTAGTGAATCAGACTTTATTGGCCTACGGGGTGTCTGGACCACAAAGCTGCACCCTGCCCTTTTCTTGCTGCCCTTTACTAGTTTCTGGATTGGACAGGATTGACCTCACCACATTGTGGTCAGGCCTGTGGAAGAGCTGTCTGGTACTTATTTCTCAAGAGCTTGGGTAACTGGATGTTTATATGTCTATGATGTGTTGATGCTGCGTTGCACAATCCCCAGGCCTGACCCGATTGCTGAAGACCATTAGTTAAGCCTCGTTTAATCACATGAGGGTGGAGAACTGATGTTACGTCAGATAGGGGTTTGGGTGAGATCTGTTGGTTGTAACAAAGTTGGTCAAGTCATGATTTTTCTGTGAAGAGCTGCGCTTGTTGTTCTTTACTCATTAAGCATGTTGTACTGGCTTCCTTGTCGTACATACTGGGTGGGTTTGTCTTTGGTTAGCACATACTTAACATTCCTTCGAATCCCTGCGTCCCCAGTTGAAAAGAAGCTTTGCTCTTGCTACCTCTCCTCCCAATCCGCAGAAAGTTCCGCCGGCTCCGCCAACCGTTCCCAAGGTTCCACGTACTTTTCCTTCCGCCCCTGCGAAACAACAGGATTTTCCAGGAAACGTCAGTTCGGGAGGGTGTGATTCCCTGCCGATCGTCCTCGCTCTTACCAGTAAACAGCATGACTCACGGCTCTGCTATGCTCTCCATTTCCTTTACATAATATTCCTGTGAATGCGCCGCTGCGCTGTGGAAAAGAGTGGGCCAGGACCAAAGGAGACTGAGCTCTCCACCTCCCTGTGAAAAACAGAGTCTGAGCAAATCCTTCATCTGGCTCCCTCGCGTAGGAACGTAGCAGCTGGCCGTGCACTGCTTGACTAGCTGAGCAAAAGAGGGAAAAACAAACAGCAAGGACAAGCCAGGCCTCCATTTATCATGGGAACACAAGCACACATGGCTTTGAAGTGGTGTTTGGTTTAGCCTAAGGCCTTGTCTCAATTCTCTACCTTTCATAAGTGGTCAAAACAAGAGAATCTCACATTCTCACATGTGTTAACATGGCAACACTGGCGTCAAATTCCAGAAGAGGGGAGGTCCTTTGTGTTGTTTCTGAGAAAGTTCACAATCTCAAGACTCAGATATGCGGTTATCCAGCCATATTGCTCAGGGAGCCTAGAAAGGACGTCATCCCTCTAACAGCCAAAGCACGCAATACTTTAGCAGACATTAGCCCTGCGGGCCAGAGGTTTAGTCAGTAATAATCTGCCTCGTTTGGTTTATTGAGATCAGATGTCATATAAGTAATTACTTGAAGCGCAAGTTATGTGACGCAAAGGCCCATTGTAGTTTACATCATGGTTTACAATTCATGGAAAATGATTGCAATATTTGGCGTGGGACCTTAACTTTCATTGTAATCGAGAGTCGCCAAATCATGAGTTAAGGGTAGTGTGAGATGGAGAGTGACCTTTGAAGTTCAACAGAAAAAGCCATGACCAACATCCACATGATTCCTGTGACATGTCTGAACAGCTTCACCTTGTGATGACTGAATAGTTTCAGTTCTGTTTGTGCTAACATATTACAGTATGTACAGCAATGCAAATCAGGTACACCAGGCATGGTAAGCCAAGTGGAATTAAGCATAAGATTGAACTTGATGTGAAATGAAAAGAGCAGAAATTAGACTCCGTCAGAAAGCTTGGCAGGATTTTGCACAGTATTGTTATTGTTGACTTCTAGTTTGACTCACCATAGGATGTGGATGTTGGGGCTTCCAGTCCTGTCCCTTACATTCCTCTGATGAGGTAATTGTAGCTTTACCACAACAATGCATAAACAAGCAATTTTTAAGCTGCACCACCAAAATGCTTTGCTTGCAGAAATTAAGCAAAGATTGTATAAAAAAGTATTCAGTAAAACTCTAAGCCAGAACCAACTTAAACAGACTTGGCTGACATAGTTTTAGATAACAAAAATAAAACAAATATTAATATATTGCACATTTGTCTGCATCTGTTTTTTTACAATATGTGTCATCTTCCAAGCCATTCTGTATGCCACCTGTTGGGTGCTTAAACGAGATTGCATACCTTCCAGCCAATCAGAATCCAGAATTTTAACAGAACCCTGAATAATATTAGATATAATATATCATTAGAAATCAAATATGCATTTTAATTGGCTTCACAGTGCAGGTCCAATACTAATACTTGATGAACGCCATTGGCTAAAAACAACCTGACTGATAAAGACCCCTAAGAAAGGGCTCTGAAAACAGAGATTTGATGAATATTTGCTGAGTTGCCGGCACATACTTCTGTACACAGCTTTGTAAACTAATTCCATGCATTGATGTCATTTCTATTTAATGTTACAGTGTTATTGCTGCAAGTATACTGCGTGACTAAATATAACATGGAGGGAATATGGTTATATTTAGATGATTGTAGTCATGTAGTAAGATCATTATGCAGAGTATTAAGTATGCAGTTCTTTGAATGGAAAGTGGGGCCTCTTCGCTTTTCACAATGCCAATGTGTGTGGAATGTGTTTGTTATCCACACTTCACATACTCTTTGTGGCTTTCTTCATGCTGTAACATGGATTCATGGTTTGTTCCTGGCTTCAGAATCCATGATAAGAAGTCTAGTGTTCACAAGGAATATCAAATGTTCCGCATCAAAGGCATTGTTCGGTCCTATAATTTATGTCCAGGAAACTATGAAAACCCGGCTCTGGCCTTGGGACATTAGGGCTTTTCCTCTCTGTGGGGGCTGAGCAGGAAAGAGGGGCCCCCTGTCAGTTCACCCCAGTTCTCAGAGCAAATGGAAAAAAGGGGACCATGTGCTGAAGGAATTTCAAGGAAGTGTGTGTATGTGTGTGAAAGACGTGAAAGACTGGAGGCCCCATGAATAGAAAGGGAAGCATTTAAAAAAAAAAAAAAAAAAAAAAAAAAAAACATTTGTGATTCCTTGGTCCTTGTTAGAAAGAAAGACAGGGCCTCCCCTGTCACAGCCATTTTAAAATCAGCTATGGTAAGCCAACATGATGTCTGTCTAGGAAAGCTGGTCAGAGCTGGTCTTGCATTGTTTATAGTAAAGTTTTATATGTTTTGATAGTCAATTGATTGTTTTTTTTGCAATTATAAGCTCTCATTTTAAACATGAAGGAATGTTGTATAGATTTCTTATTGGATTGTAGCTGAATTAGTTGAGGGGCCCTTAATGTAGCCCTCACATCAATGGCCAGATGGAATGAATCAACCATTGAGTTATTTTTTTTTTCATGGTGGTATTTGGTTTCAACTGCGCAGTTCATACCCAATCTATACTCTTTTTGTCCTGTCATAACTGAAACATTTAAACCCGCAAGTGATGCTCATCCGGTGTGGTTTACTTGGGCCAAATCAAAAGAATGACTCAGAATGAGCCAACATGCCACAGGCAGTGAATCTGCACACTGCTCAGAGATACTTAATGTAACCCTTACTGAAGAATTCTCCTCAAGACAAAATAATCAGTTAAGAAATGATTGAGGTATGTAGATGGTAAAAAAGGCCAGATGACTGGACCGCTGGAATTCTGCATAAATCTGTGCACCAAAAGAAATGTGTGCTGCATCCTAGAATAATACAGTAACATACCAAAGAAATAGTATCAGGTGAAAGAAAATAGTTAACTTTGAGGATCGCACAAGTATTTTTCTTCTTAATGAGTCCCTTCTAATATTTCTACTCAAAAATTGTGTCACTGGCAACTGGAGTTTAGTGTCAGCATGCAGAGCTAAATATAACAGGCACAGTTAAATAAGGACATGAAACGAGCCAGGAAAGCCTAGTGAAACAGGATCCAGTCTTTCAGCTACAGTTCTAAACCTGATAAAGAACATTGTCTAAAAGCACAAATATAACAGTGACTGTATAAGGGAAACTATTCCCATGTGACTGACGGCCTTCTGGAATGTTCCATTTACTGAATGGCGAAGGATAGACTTGACTTAATTAGAGCTCAGCATTGCATTCAAAGAGGTCCGTGTGTGGTCTGTTCAACTTCTGTATGCATGTCAGGCTGAGTCAGAATAATTGCTTCGATCATCAGATAGATTGATTGGTATACATGTCCTTCAGTCTGTCTATTGTTCCTTCTGTTTGCACGTTGATCTTTTCTAGATCTAGTCAATGTAAATATGTACACAGTGGTGTGAAAGTGTTTGCCCCTTACAGATTTCTTTTTCGTTGCATGTGTCACACTTTAATGTTTCAGATCATTAAACAAATTAGATATTACTTAAAAGCAACATGAGCAAACAGATGCAGTTTTGAAATGAAGGTTTTTATTAATAAGGGAAAACAAAATCCATAAAAGCCCTATTTGAAATAATGTTTGCCCTACTGATTGGGCCATGCTTGGCAGCAACAACTGCAATCAAGCATTTTCAGTTTCTTGCACCGAGTGCGTTACAGTGCTGTGGGGAATTTTGGCCCACTCATATTTGCAGAATTGTTGCAATTCAGCCACAATGGACAGTTTTCGATCATGAACTGCTTTTCAAAGGTCATGCCACAGCATCTTAATTGGATTCAGGTCAGGTCTTTGACTAGGCCTCTCCAAAGTCTTCATTTTGGCTTTCTTCAGCCATTTAGAAGTGGGCTTGCTGTTGTGATTTGGATCATGGTTACATTTTTTCACAGCAAGTCCTCCAGATTCTGAAGCAGCAAAACAACCCCAGACATCAGACTACCACCACATTTTACTGTTGATATGATGTTGGTTTTCTGAAATGCTATGTCACTTTTACACCACACACAATGGGACACGTCTTCCAAAAAACTACTTCAACTATTGTCTCATCAGTCCACAGAGTATTTTCCCAAAAGTCCTGTGCGTAATCTAGATGTTTTCTGGCAAAGCTGAGATGAGCCTTTATGATCTTTTTGCTCAGCAGTGGTTGTTGTATTGGAATTCTGCCACGCAAACCAATTTTGCCCAATCTCTTTCTTATGGTGGAGTCATGAACAGTCACATTAACTGCTGTTGGATGAGTTGTCACTGTGCTCTGAGGGTGATTTTGGTCCGCTGGCCACCACAGTTTTTTCCCCACATTTTTTTTTTGTAGATAATGGCTTTCACTGTGGTCCGCTGCAGACCCAAAGCTTTAGAAAAAGCTGTATAACCCTTTTCCAGACTAGTAGATCTCTATTTTCTTTCTCATTTGTTTTTGAATGTCTATGAATCTCGGCATAATGGCTAGCTTTTGAGGATCTTTTGGTCTACTTCACTTTGGTCTGCTTCTATAATCAGGCCTGGGTGTGGCTAGAGAAATTGAACTCTGGTGTGATAAGCCACAGTCAAGTTGTTTCCTAAAACCTACACCTTTACATAGGACTATGTTGTTTTGGATTTAGTTTTCTCTTAATAATTTAAACTGTTTAAAAACCGCATTGTTTACTTTGTTAGGTTTGACTAAATGTAAATTTGTTAAATAGATAGATAGATACTAATTATCTGCTTTTAAATGTCTATTTGAGGGTTGTTTTCCAGTTTTGTTTGTTTGTTTCTTTTTTCTCCTTTGTGCGTCGAGGTTATGAATGAAGCTTGTTTACCATTTTGTAGTCACGTGACACTCACTCACTCACTCCCACACACTTTGAAGCGCGTCTCCATGGCTGCAGTCATGAGCAGAGTTCAGTTCACGCGCTCAGACGCTCCTGAAATGGAGCCCGTACAGCGCGTGTCTCGAGCTCAAACGCACACAGTGGACTTTTAAAAATAGCACAGTGGCCAAAATAGCCTCGCATGAACCGCTAAGCAGAAAGATCAGACAAAGCCTCATGCCGAGCGCTGACCTGCTTCTATTATTGCCCTCCTGTAACGGTCTAGTGAGCCGCATCGTGAGAACGCGAGATCAGCAAGTAAACAGGGCAACCCTTGTCTGGCTGAGATTGTGCAGTACTATACTGACCTCTGCTGCTCACTTTAGGACACTTCATTCAACTCGGCAGTTTCATTGAAATGTTCTGACTAAGTGCATTCACACAAAAAGTGTTTCTCGATGTTGTTAATTTTTTATTACGTTTATTTCTCTTTCTTTTAGACAGATTTTTGAAGAGTTCTGACTAGCTGCTTGTATGCAGGGCATGACGACTCATTTTAAAGCAGGCAAAGCTTTAAAGGTAAGAACACTTATGTGTTGGCAAGATTAGAATTTTCATAAATGAAAAGGGTCTAAATTCAAAGCACAAAGTCGTAAATTTATAGAAAGATTAAATGTTGCACATGTACAGATTAACATGGTTACAAATCGTCACCTTGGAATTATAAGGTTCTATCTGTGTTCTGAATGATTTGGAGAAATTGAGCTTCAATGTTTTTGGATTCCATAGAAAACAGTATGTGTGTAACATTTGCTTTTTAAATAAAAAGTCTTAAAAATGTAAACAACTTATAAAAAATATCCCATAATGTAAATAAGTTGTCAATTAATAAGAATGTCAATAACTCAATTTTGACAAAAATGTCAGATAGAACCTTATAATTCTAAGGTGACAAAATATCTACACATCTTGAAATCAACAAACATTTACTTAAGATATAAAATTAATAAATGTTTATTATATATTTTTTGAGAAATATATTAAAGTTAAATGATATGCCATTTGTCCTCTTTTAATACTTTTTAAATCAATTTTACATTCAAGATTTCTAATCCCATGCCAGTTTGCTTTACAAGTGTGTCTTAATGACGAATCTAGACACTTTTTAAAACATAATTCAAAAGTCGTTGTTTTTATGATTGTTATTCATTTTTGGAAGATAAAAGGAGTCTAGTATAAAGTTGATCTTAATATTTAGTGTTGATGATACAACTTATTTTTTTAAAAAGTACTTGTATTACCATTATATTACCATTTGAAACCATGTTAATATTTAATGAATTTTTTTATTTACCCTTATGAAATAGCTACTATTGCAATTTAAGCTGTTTTCTATCTGATCTGATCATGAATTTAAGATGCCATTTATTGCTGTGATGGTACAGCTGAATTTTCAGCATTACTCCAGTTTTCCGTGGTACGCAGTCCCTCAGAAATCATTCATATTTGCTGATTTGAGGACATGTAACATTTCCCAAAGCCTTTGTATATTTAATTGCTTTTTTGTTGAAATTGCGATCAGGTAATTTTGTTAGGATAAATTGTGATAGGGTAAACTTTACCATTTTTTTGATGCACAAAGTTCAAAATAAAAGCATTTTTCTGAAAATTTAAATACTTTTTGATCAAATTAATCTTTTATGAGTAAAAACAGTATTATTAATTAAAGGTGCCATAGAATGAACTGATACATGCTTAAATTGTTCTCTGCAATCTTCATAGAAAGTATGTGACTTGGGTAAGTGCAAAATCTCCAGAAAAGCTTTTACAAGTCTATTTAAAACCATACAGTAAACAGAATCTGTAAATTGGCAGTTTTCTGTATTTTATGATTCATGTTTTTATTATTATCCCCGCCCCCCAGGGGGATATGTCCCTCACTAGGAAATGACATTCAATCAAAGGCTGCTGGGGTGCATATTAATTATCCCACATGTAACATCACAGTCTGTGTTATATTCTAATTCAAGTGTGGTCTTTTAGTCTAGTTAAATGTTTATAAGAAGAAGGAAACCGTGGTGTTTGACTCTCACGGTTTGAACTATTATTATTCAACTATGCATATGCAAATAGTTTTACATTCTGAAAAACAATGAACCAAAAAATTAATCTTGTATGAACCAGAAGTTGCTGAGATTTTTGTTTCAGTATGTTGATGTACCATCTGAAAAAGAATATTGAATAAGGGCCATCTTTTTACGCATCATTCCTTTATAGCAAACTAATGGTAAGAGGGGCGTGGTTAAGAATTTTATGACTGAAGCCATCAAACTGATGTCAATAGACCCACAGACCACCACTACAAACATGGAATGGTGGGTCAGGGTGGGGCCAAGCTGGAGTGCTCACTCTGAATCCCCTGGCTCTGGAATGGTTGGGGACATTCCAGATTGAACCAAACGATTACACTTGGCCTAAGATTGGCAATAAAAATTCGCGAAATGCAACCAGCAGATCCTGGGAATTAAAAAAACAAAAACAAACATGGAATGGTCAGACTTTGATTGAAGTTTTGATTAGATTTTTCCCAGTGGAATAACTTGCACATGATTAGTTTGTTCACCTAAACAATAACAATGTATGTTAGCAATACAAGCATTGTACTTTTTGATTGCACATGTACAACTGTCCAAACTGTGAATTTACAGATTCCAATTTTTTTTTTTCACATTTGACTTGCATGATGAAAACTTTTAAATCAAGCACAGTCTCTAATCTACGGTGACGCATTGCTGCCACACACATATTTTTTTTCCCACTCAGCTATGTCGTTATAACGAGATCTTTTCTCGTTTTAACGAGATCTTTTCTCGTTATAACGAGATCTTTTCTCGTTTTAACGAGATCTTTTCTCGTTTTAACGAGATCTTTTCTCGTTATAACGAGATCTTTTCTCGTTTTAACGAGATCTTTTCTCGTTATAACGAGATCTTTTCTCGTTATAACGACATGATTAAGTCGTTATTTCGAAATAATTAAGTCGTTATTTCGACATAATTATGTTAATTTCTATATGAGCCACATAGCGGAATAAGACAGGTCAATGGGAATTTACCAGGCATATTCTTTCATAGGCACTGATGTGTTCACTTGCTGTTCCATAATAATCTTTTGACATTAAATGTAACCCATAAATACCTGTAGCCTAGCCTAGTTTTTGCAAGACATTAATTAATTTGTTTGGTTTGGCAATTCTGTAACGTATTTATCACATTTGGTTTCTAGTTTTGTTGGTGGTAAGAGAAAACATCCCGTTTTTACATCTATTCGCCTCCAAAATTGATTCCGTCTTTCCAGCGCTCCATGGCACATGCATGTTAGTGCAAAAAACAATAAAATACAGCAAGACTAAAATATGGAAAAACTGACAGATGGTACAGCACTTTGCCCACTATTATGATTATTAAGTTGGAATTGTTTTAAATTAGAATGCGCCTGTGTTGATTCAATAATAATAATAATAATAATAATAATAATAATAATAATAAAATAATGTGTTCTTGTTATAAATATTTTAGGTGTTTAATTTTCTGTGTAGCAACACAACAGAACAACATTGCTTCAAGTGTTTACCATGTATTAGCCCAATAAGAAACTCCTCCTTAGCTTGGCTTTCACCCGCTGCGCCTATTTTATTATCTTTCTATTATTATTATTATTATTATTATTATTATTATTATTATTATTATTATTATTATTAGTAGTAGTAGTATATGTTATTATGCATATTTATATATTCTTTAATAAAAACAAGTTTAGATTTGTCCACCTGTCGGGTTTTGAGAGATGTAGGCCTATGCATCACCACATGGGGCATAAGAACAGGACGCGTGTTTGGATATAACCTAGTTGTTTGACCACACTTCGTTATTATTATTCATTTATTCGTTTGCTGGAAATTAGAACTGAATTTAGAAATAATTTTGAAACAAATCTTTGCGCTTAACCAACGAAATTTAATATGTAGGCTAATGGATGTCTTCAGCAAAGCGTGTACAACGCTGTTTGTCCACGAAAAAAGTTAAAGTAAAGGCTGATTGGAAGAGGCTCATTAAATCATTAAAATAGAGCCCCAATGCTCATGGCGCAAACGCAATAAGGGCGTCTGAATCCACTTTTAAAGAAGGAAAAATACCGATTGCGCTGCAGCTCATGGTCTAAAAGGGTTGTGCTTATTCTCTTAATGAGTTCTGGGCGTGTTTCATGAATAGGCTAAATCAATCAGTGGTGTTTCCAAAACCATCATTAGCTAACTAAGGTTGCAAGTTCCGTCTTTACAAACACAGTTAAAGTTTGGGTTTCCCAAATCCATCGTTCCAACGAACATTCGCAAACTGCATCGCAAACTTGTGCCCTTGCCACTACACCTAGAGCTGTAGGCTGTGTCCTATTCCCAGTTATATGCCCTTAGAACATTCTAACATTTAAACTTGGAATGATTAAAAAAAAACAATAAAGTAATTTCTGTTAGGTGTAATTTGCTTTCAAAGTATTTTTACAGTTCAGTTTGTGCTCCCTTTGCAGTGCACTTTGAAAACAGTGATGCCATTTTGAATACAGCCTAGCGGAATTTATGTTATGTGTCCAAAGCTAGTTTATGTTTTACAGTCATTGCTCTAAAGCTTATGAAAACATAGCATACGTTAATGCTTTTATTTTAGGTTATTTATTAAGAAATGTAGCCTTTTATATATGGACCTGTTGATTAGCACATTTCTGCAGTGGTTTTCATGTGCCAAATTTTAAAAGTAGAACAATATAATTATCATCATCATCATCATCATCATCATCATCATCATCATTATTAATATTATTAGTAAAGTATTAAAGATTTTTTTTCATTTCCTAATAAATATTACATTTAATTTCTTAATAAATAGGTGATTTCTTAATAAATAGGGGATTTTATGTTAACTTAGAATAGAATATCTAATGTTTTTAATAATATTTGTAAAGGAAACTGTGCCGTTTACATATATTTCAGTTAATATGGAAAAAGAGTGCATGTTTTTACCAAAACTTTTTATGTTTTTTTTTTGGAATGCGTGTGCGTGAAAAAACAATATAATTTGCACAAAGAAAATATGGGGTTCTTCTCTAAAGGTACTTCAACCCGTTGAGAGCATCATTATAGGCATTTTACATTATAACTAATGTGGTTCAAATTATGCATCTGCGACAGAGAAACTATGGTGGTTTGCTAGTTTCAGCTTGACGCAAGAGTCATTTTGACATTTTGCACCACGCTGTTTAAATAGCAAATGCATTTGCGCTCATATGTGCGCCCATAGGCGTTCTGGTCTAAAAAAAAAGGAGGTGTGTTGAGGCGCATTGCTGGCGCGTTGCTATTTTGAGAAACTAGAATAGACTGTTTAATAGATCAGCTAAGAGCTAAAATCCAGCGCAGAGCGCGTTAGTTGTGCGCCTCGCTTAAACATTGCTTAACAGGATGTAGAGCAATAAGCAAATATCTTTACAAATAAAAAAGAATTAAAGTATTAAAATATTACAAAAATTATTACTTTCTAGCCTACATAAATATAAAAACTACTGCCTTCATCTCAGGGGGCTTTTTCATTTTATTCATGACAAATTGCTTTTGTATAATGTTATTATTATTAGTAGTATTATTTATTATATGCATATTTATATTTGTTTTATTAAAAACAAGCCTAGATTTGCTCACCTGTCAGCTTTTAGACCATTAGGGGCATAGCATGTGTATTTGGATATAACTCAGTTTTTTGACCACACTTCATTATTATTGTTCATTTATTAGTTTGCTGAAAATTAGAACTGAATTTAGAAATAGTTTTGAAAAAATCTTTGCGCTTAACAAACGAAATTAATTATGTATAGGCTAATTGTCCACGAGAGTGGAAGTGAAAGTAAAGAATGAGGAGGCTCATTCTCTCATTCTTGCGCTGTAAATGGTCTGTTAACTGTTTTCTGGCTAGTGAAGCGTTCAGATTTTCCACTTACAAAGTCCACCATGTAAATAGCAAATGCGCTATGGCGCGACACAACGGACTCTTTTAGGGAATGGGAGATGAGACACTGATTGGTTTATTCTCAAAACACACATATAACTCATTAAGAGAATAAGCTCAACCCTGTTAGACCATGCGCCAGCGCAAAGCGGTATTTTCTGTCCTTAAAATAACAAAAGTGGATTCTGGCACGCCCTTAATGCTTTTGCGCTGTGCGCTCTGGACTTTGCGCCTAGATCTTTAAAATAGGGCCCAATGGGTCAGTTGCCACACCATGGTGCATTTGCTATTTACATGGAGACTTGTAAGTAGAAAAACTCTAGTGTGAAAACTTTTAAACAGGGGTGTGTTTCCCAAACAATGAGGTAACCCCAGTTGCCGGAAATAAACCGTAAAATTACAGATTTTTTTACATATTAAATTTCGTTGGTTAAGCGCAAAGATTTGTTTCAAAACTATTTCTAAATTCAGTTCTAATTTCCAGCAAACGAATAAATGAATAATAATAACGAAGTGTGGTCAAAAAACTGAGGTATGTCCAAACACACGTCCTGTTCTTATGCCCCATATGGTGATGCAGACGTCTCCAAAACCCGACAGGTGGACAAATCTACACTTGCTTTTATTAAAACAAATATAAATATCCATATACTAAATGATACTGCTAATAATAATAACACTATACAAATGCAAATTGTCATGAATAAACTGAAAAAAGTCATGGACATGAAGGAGGTGTTTTTTATTTTAAATAATATTTTAAATAATACTTTTATTTTAAATAGTACTTTTTGTAACATTTTAATCCTTTTTTTTATATGTAAAGATATTAGTGTATTGCTGCACATCCTGTGTGTATTAGGCGTTTGAACCGGCATAAGCTCATAACTAACATGCGCTGCGCTGGAGTTTAGACCAGCTTTTTACTTGGAATCCAGAGGTGCGTTTCCCAAGCAATGACATATCTAGTGGCTGAACTATCATAGCGATGCATTGATTGGGAAAAGAACGATGTAGTGACCAGTGTTTCCCCAAAACTTTAGTTTCTCTTTCGCAAATCGTCGTTAGTTAAACCTCCATAATGACGCTCTAAACGGGGAGGAGTACAACTTCTTTAGAGAAAATGACCATCATCTTTATATAAACATATAATGTACACTCACTTTAAAAAAAATCCAATATTAGTTTTGGTAAAAACATGCACTAGTTTTCCATATTAGCTGAAATATATGTAAACGGCACAGTTTCCTTTACAAATATTATTAAAAACATTACATATTCTATTCTAAGTTAAAATAAAATCCCCTATTTATTAAGAAATCACCTATTTATTAAGAAATTAAATGTAATATTTATTAGGAAATGAAAAAAAAATCTTTAATACTTTACTAATAATATTAATAATGATGATGATGATGATGATGATGATGATGATGATGATGATGATGATAATTATATTGTTCTACTTTTAAAATTTGGCACATGAAAACCACTGCAGAAATGTGCTAATCAACAGGTCCATATATAAAAGGCTACATTTCTTAATAAATAACCTAAAATAAAAGCATTAACGTATGCTATGTTTTCATAAGCTTTAGAGCAATGACTGTAAAACATAAACTAGCTTTGGACACATAACATAAATTCCGCTAGGCTGTATTCAAAATGGCATCACTGTTTTCAAAGTGCACCGCAAAGGGAGCACAAACTGAACTGTAAAAATACTTTGAAAGCAAATTACACCTAACAGAAATGACTTTATTGTTTTTTTTTAATCATTTCAAGTTTAAATGTTAGAATGTTCTAAGGGCATATAACTGGGAATAGGACACAGCCTACAGCTCTAGGTGTAGTGGCAAGGGCACAAGTTTGCGATGCAGTTTGCGAATGTTCGTTGGAACGATGGATTTGGGAAACCCAAACTTTAACTGTGTTTGTAAAGACGGAACTTGCAACCTTAGTTAGCTAATGATGGTTTTGGAAACACCACTGATTGATTTAGCCTATTCATGAAACACGCCCAGAACTCATTAAGAGAATAAGCACAACCCTTTTAGACCATGAGCTGCAGCGCAATCGGTATTTTTCCTTCTTTAAAAGTGGATTCAGACGCCCTTATTGCGTTTGCGCCATGAGCATTGGGGCTCTATTTTAATGATTTAATGAGCCTCTTCCAATCAGCCTTTACTTTAACTTTTTTCGTGGACAAACAGCGTTGTACACGCTTTGCTGAAGACATCCATTAGCCTACATATTAAATTTCGTTGGTTAAGCGCAAAGATTTGTTTCAAAATTATTTCTAAATTCAGTTCTAATTTCCAGCAAACGAATAAATGAATAATAATAACGAAGTGTGGTCAAACAACTAGGTTATATCCAAACACGCGTCCTGTTCTTATGCCCCATGTGGTGATGCATAGGCCTACATCTCTCAAAACCCGACAGGTGGACAAATCTAAACTTGTTTTTATTAAAGAATATATAAATATGCATAATAACATATACTACTACTACTACTACTACTACTACTACTACTACTACTACTACTACTAATAATAATAATAATAGAAAGATAATAAAATAGGCGCAGCGGGTGAAAGCCAAGCTAAGGAGGAGTTTCTTATTGGGCTAATACATGGTAAACACTTGAAGCAATGTTGTTCTGTTGTGTTGCTACACAGAAAATTAAACACCTAAAATATTTATAACAAGAACACATTATTTTTATTATTATTATTATTATTATTATTATTATTGAATCAACACAGGCGCATTCTAATTTAAAACAATTCCAACTTAATAATCATAATAGTGGGCAAAGTGCTGTACCATCTGTCAGTTTTTCCATATTTTAGTCTTGCTGTATTTTATTGTTTTTTGCACTAACATGCATGTGCCATGGAGCGCTGGAAAGACGGAATCAATTTTGGAGGCGAATAGATGTAAAAACGGGATGTTTTCTCTTACCACCAACAAAACTAGAAACCAAATGTGATAAATACGTTACAGAATTGCCAAACAAATTAATTAATGTCTTGCAAAAACTAGGCTAGGCTACAGGTATTTATGGGTTACATTTAATGTCAAAAGATTATTATGGAACAGCAAGTGAACACATCAGTGCCTATGAAAGAATATGCCTGGTAAATTCCCATTGACCTGTCTTATTCCGCTATGTGGCTCATATAGAAATTAACATAATTATGTCGAAATAACGACTTAATTATTTCGAAATAACGACTTAATCATGTCGTTATAACGAGAAAAGATCTCGTTATAACGAGAAAAGATCTCGTTAAAACGAGAAAAGATCTCGTTAAAACGAGAAAAGATCTCGTTATAACGAGAAAAGATCTCGTTAAAACGAGAAAAGATCTCGTTAAAACGAGAAAAGATCTCGTTATAACGAGAAAAGATCTCGTTATAACGACATAGCTGAGTGGGAAAAAAAATATGTGTGTGGCAGCAATGCGTCACCGTACTAATCTCTGTCCCTGTTCTATATTTCAGGTAAAGAAGGAGGCGGGTGAGAATGCTCCGGCGCTCAGCGACGATGAGCTGGTGGCCATGTCTGTGCGGGAACTCAACCAGCACCTGCGCGGCTTGACCAAGGAAGACGTGGTGCGGCTGAAGCAGCGGCGGCGCACGCTCAAGAACCGCGGATATGCCGCCAGCTGCCGCATCAAGCGCGTCACGCAGAAGGAGGAGCTTGAGCGCCAAAAGACAGAGCTGCAACACGAAGTGGACAAGCTGGCCCGAGAAAACGCCAGCATGCGTCTGGAGCTGGATGCGCTTCGAGCTAAATATGAGGCCCTGCAGTGCTTTGCCCGGACTGTCACTCGTGGGCCACCCGGTAAAGTGGCTGCTACCAGCGTCATCACGATTGTCAAGTCTGCCAATCACAGCCCGAGCTCCGCCCCCTTTTCGGCACAATCGTAGTGCAGGCTGACAGTGCCAATCTGGTCCAATCTGGCTCTGAATCCAGACTGAATCTGAATCTGAGATGCTCGGTGTTCAGACTGACGGGACGGCGGAGGCTTTCATCTGCGTGACTACAACAGGCTGCATTCATTTTCTTTCATGTTTTCTCTTTTTCTTTTACACATACACAAAATAGATTTATATTGTCTGTGCACTGTGCTAGAAAGTCCGGCACCGGCAGGGCACGACGACCGCTATTTCCACAGGTTGAGAGTTAGCAGAGATGAGCACTTGTTGAAGGAGATACTTGATTTATGACATGTCAGCACTGGTCAGACAGCTCTGTGACATATTACATTTGCATTGGAAATATTTTTATATATTTTACATAATTATTCCTATATATTACAAAATATATAGTATAGCACATGGTTGAGGTAATTATATATATATATATATATATATATATATATATATAGCAGCAAATGTAGTTATGCCATCATTTAAATAAATTATATTTTAACACATTTAAAGAGGAACCATTTTAAACATCATAAGGTGGCTGAGAGAGCTTTTTAATTTATTTTAATTTATGACGATGAACAAGAAGACATTATAAGCAAAAAGCTGCGCTTTAATTTTGAATGGTGACACCCACAGATCTCGTCACCAAATATATATCAGAGGAAAGACTTTCTCATACAGAGCCATTGGTTAGATTTATGCATTATAGGCTTTACATTACACAATTTTCCTAACGGGTAAAAAGCTCTTGTTAGTTCAGCATGCTTTCACTTTCATACTCGACATAAAAATTCACATGTATCGGTAGGAATGATGACATCCCACCCTAATCATTGTTCTCTCTTCATATAGCCATATATGCCTATTACACATCCATAATATACTGTGGTAAAGCCTGGCTCGTTAGTTCGTTGGATCGTTTTGCTTTCTCACTACAATCGATCTGCTCTAGAGTTCGTTTCAACTAAGCCGAGACCACCTCGTTCAGGCAATCTCAGACTGCTTGATTTGGCTCGGATCCGGGCATGATTGCTGGTTTTACATATGCCAAACGAACCACGATAACGGGGGAAACAAGACAAAACAAAAGTCTAGGTGTGAGAGCACCCTAAGAAAATGCATGCAATTACAAAATACGGCAGCAAATTGAGAAGATCTTAATCAGTTTGACAGCACACGTGCTGCAAATTGTCAAAACGCAAACACATTTTTTAAAAAACACGCTGCAGTTTCACACAACGCAAATAAATTCATAAAACAGGCTGCATTTTCTCGTAACACTTTCTAATAGCACAAAACACAATGGAAATGTTTCAAGGGGACCCTGAAAGACCCGGCTATTTAGGTTATGGATATTTAGGCTAGTAAATACAAAAGGCAAGGGAATCAGAATGTTAAAATAAACTCTCCTTTTAAAGATCACCTACAACTTCTCTGAGCAAGTCACGGCACAGTGCCGTCCGTCACGTTTTAGGGTCCCCTTGAAACATTTCTGTTGCGTTCCATTGTTTTTGCAAGTGTTGTGAGAAAATGCAGGAGTTTTCCTAAATTGTTTGCATTGTGAGAAAAGGCAGTGCATTTTTTTTAAAAATGTGTTTGCATTGTGAGGATTTGCAGTACGTGTACTGTCAAACAGATGAAGATCTTTTCTTAATTTGCTGGCATTTTTTTTGTAATTGCATGTGTTAAAGTGCAGCACGTCAAGCGATCTCAGCCACTGTAATTCCATGATATTACCGTTTTCATTGTATATTTGGTTAAATAAACTGAGGTTCATAAGCAAAAATAATAATTAAAAAAAATTAATAAAAATACCACTGACCTGTAACTTATGAAAATATTCATAAAGATTAAGTGACTGCATGAAAATTCTACATTTTCTGGATTTATTAGACATGGGTTTGAATTAAATGTTAATATGTATTTTTCTATGTAAATGTCATAACATTTTGTTCAAAATTGCTAAAAAGAAACATTGTAATTTAACTTTATTTAAAGATTTACACTGGTTTCTTTGCTTGCGTATTCTGAAGTTAAAACTGGCATTTTGAATACAAACCAAAACATCACTATAAATTCTAAACTGAGAATTTTCAAGTGGTCTAATAATTTTATTTTAAAATTATATGTTATGCATAGATAGATAGATAGATAGATAGATAGATATGTGAATAACATGACGTCATCAAATGCGTTGGCGTAATCTCATAATACATCACTATAAACTGATATCAGTTATTGTGAAAGACCAGTGATCCTGATCCTGGTCAAAAATCAGGCGCGATCAACAAAGTCCAAAGTTGAAAATGATATCGACATCAAGGGCAAATCCTTATCCTGAAACATGACATTACTGATAAACGGAGAAAAAAAAAATCCAATAGGAAATGAGCCAATCCTCACATAGTCAGCTTTTATTGACATAGCAGTCCCAAATGGGAAAACGGCACTTACCTTTTACTGTTGAATTGCAGTATAATACTATGAAGCACTTGCAAAGCAGACTGACATATGTAAATATTCAAGACTGAAAGCACAGAGGGGCTGAGATTCTAAGGGCACTTCATGGTGTTTTTTAATGATATTTGTTTTACAAGAGGTTAGTTAGTTAGTATAAAAGTTGATTATCCTCAACTTGGTGATAACATCTAAGCGGCACATCAGTGTTGTCAGTTATCTCGAAGATATACCGTTTTTTCCAGATCTGTCTCTATACGACACCATAAAATGGTAGGTAATCCATATTGGATAGAGCGATAACTGTCTTAAAACGAATGCAGTTCAATTCTAACCTGTATATTACAGAACTGAGTTAAGCTTAACAAATAATGTCAAATTCGAGCTCTCAAACTTCATCTAGAGAATTCCGTCCGTTCAGAAATCATTCCTACCGCCGAGTCACTAAATGGTGCCACTGCCGGTGTTGGTAACCCTGATGAAATGTATATAAAAATGCAAATATTTGATATTTCGACACAGACTCTTGGGTATAGGGAGAATCCTGGTGTAATGTAGATCTGAAAACATTAACATATCCTTAAACTGATTCTTTGTGACATTAAGATGGTTGAAATCAGGATTGTCTTTTACCTAAGTGGCTATGACCTTTTTTTATTTTGTGAGCCCTTCCACCACTGCAAGCATATTGTGGCTGTGTGCTGCCGGGACATCCAGGTCCATTTTTATATCTCCACAAGTGTTTTTATATGTCTTTATATCCCCCAACATGATCTAAATTCCTCATTGCCTCTATAGTTTATATCTATATCCAGGACTGGTGTGATTTGTCTTACATTTTAAGTGGTTTATTTAACTAATTGTCGATGAGCAGCAGAAAGACACATGGTATATTTTAAACAAGATGCACAATATTATAAACACAACACACTATTGGTTTATTATAGTTGAATGATGGTGTGTTTAGGTTTCATTTCAGTATTGGTTTATTTGGCATTGTTATGAAAGGTTTAACCTACCGTCAGCATTTCAAACCATGACCTTTGTATTCTAATAAATAAATGCGACCACAGCTCTGGTTGGCAGATCCGCTTTTATAGACGAATGAGTTTTTAAATTGCTGTCTCCACTTCCCTTTTAGGCCACAAAAGCTTTTTAGTGAGAGAAAAAAAAAACTCTGACATTTACCATTCGTCATTGTGGCCATTTATTTTGTTCATCTGAGATTCCAAACACATTACGTAATATTGGAATTGATCAGATCCAGTTCCATTAAAAGTCACTTCATCCTCCTTTATGGAGTTATACAGTGATACACGCTTTTTTAATGCAAGAAAACTTGACAAAACAGCTCTTACTGCGCTTTACACTGACATCTGGTGGCGAGTTGTATTTTCTCCTTCAAAATGCTGTGATCAAATGCTGATGACACCAAGATCTCCGTTCGTTTCTTGGACTATTGAGGCATTTCTGTTTTGCTTTTTTGTTTGTGTGTGTGTGTTCAGCTGCCACCAAAGCCATAACTCATTTGTGTACAGTCTTTAAAATTCACTTCATTTTCTTGGTATCGTGAGTGAGGGTGTGCGATATTTTCTGTTAAAATCAGAACTGTTGTTTTTAACGGTATGTGCGCTAACATTAATCGCTATGCTAAAAACAAACAAAACAATGGCTCGAGAGTTCAAAAGCATTGATTATGAATTAAAAGGGGAGCTCACCCAAAAATGAAAATGTACTCACCCTCAAGTTGTTCCAAATATCGAGTTTCTTATTTCACGGGCGTCAAACTCAGCCCTGCAGAGTTTGGTTCCAGCCCGGCTTCAACACTCCTATCTGTAGGTATCAAACAAGCCTAGAGCACTCAATTAGTTTGAACAGGTGTGTTTAATTAGGGTTGGAACTAAACTGTGCAGCGCGGTTGACGCCTGTGTTTTATTCTGTTGAAGCCAACAACTGTCAAAAATATGTAAATCTGTAACCATTGACCATTGAAATAGTATGGAAGTCAATGGTTACAGGTTTCCAACATTCTGCAAAATATCTTTCTGTTCAACTGATGACAAAAACAAGTTTGGAACAAGCGAAGGGTGAGTAATGATGACCGAATATTCGGTTTAGGGTGAGCTATATAGACCATTTTAAGGGATGTAAACAATAACAATGGTCCTAACATATTTCCTGTTATACATTTTTAATTTCCATAGCTTCCGGGAATTCAAAAAGTTTGACATATTGTTAAATAATGCTATGATATCTGTTTTAACGTAAAGTTTTGATTGAATTGCCTTTTTTTTTTACAATTATGAAATAGTTTGACATTAAACAGGAAATGTTCATGGGCCAATGTCATCACCACATTGAAATGGTCAATAATTTAAGTCATAACCATGATTCGATGAACAGTGCAACAAACAAAAAGTTAATATTGAGTAATTTGATATTGAGTTTTTACACGCTTTCCAGCTAATTTTTGGGTTCCAAAATATTCTCAAAGTGTTATATGTTGATTAGCCACGTTTAGGAACGTTTTCTTCATGTAATTAAAACATTCCCTCTAGCTTAGGAGAACTTAATCTTTTATGTCCTCTGTAACATGATACAACCTGTAAAGTTAAGGTTTTGGTTAAAAACCTACAAAGAACATCCCGAAAATCTCTTATTTGGTTTCCAAAACATAACTGTAAGAACATATTGTTTGCTGGATATGTCCATTTTTTACTCTGTTTTGCGAACAATTTTTTTTATAGTCCTGAAGCTTACGTTTCTGAACTAATCAAGTGAGTAAATGACTTAATGATTGATTCATAGTCACTTGATTAAATGAATCATTTGTATGACATTAAAGGGATAGTTCATCATTAGTCATCACTCACCCTTCACTTGTTATAAACCAGTTTGATTGGATTTCTTCTGTTAAGAACAAAAGATATGTTGAAGAAACCATTGACTTCTACAGTATTTGTCTTTCCTACTATGGAAGTCACAGGTTTTCAGCTTTCTTCAAAATATCTCCTTTTGTGTTCAAGAGAATAAAGAAACTCATAAAAAGTTTATAACCATTTGAGGGAGAGTAAATAGTGAGTCAATTACTATTTAAGATGGGGGCTTTCCACCACCTTCTAGCACTTTGGGTGTTATATTTATTTATCCGCAACAGGTCTGAACCAGCCATGGTACCATGGTAAAACACACTTGGCAAACTATTGTTTAATTATTATTACTATGGGGCGACACAGTGGCTCAGTGTTTAGCACCGTCGTCTCAGAAAGAAGGTCGCTGGTTCGAGTCCCGGCTGGGTCAGTTGCCATTTCTGTGTGGAGTTTGCATGTTCTCCGTGTTTGTTTGAGTTTCCTTCGGGTGCTTCGATTTCCCCCACAGACCAAAGACATGCGCTATAGCTGAAATGAATAAAGTAAATCATAAATGAGAATGTTTCCCAGTACTGGGTTGCAGCTGAAAGGGCATCCGCTGTGTTAAACATATGCTGGATAAGTCGGCGGTTCATTCCGCTGTAGCGACCTCTGACGAATAAATGGACTTAGCCGGAAGAAAATGAATATTACTATAGATATCATTATTGCCAGTATCGCACACCCCTACTCCATCCTTAAGTAATGCCGTAATTCAAACTAATAAGAACCAAACATGCTGTCAAAGAAGCTGTATTCTGTAGCCTTACAAGGAGGCCAGTGTTTTTTGGCCAGTTAATCAGATTAAAAAACAAGATCAGTACTGACAGAGGCATTACAGGTCATCCTGTGACCGAGGCCTGTAGACACTTCCCTTTATTTTCATGCGGTTTTGTGCAGTAAACGTTCTTCCTAACACAGTTAGCTGGTGAAGATGGTCTTTAAACTAAGTGGGTACTTTTTCCTGTCTTTTTTTTATGTATGCTGTATGTGGCCTTTTGGGCTGAATAAGATAAATTATTCTATATTTTACATATGAATATATCTATTTTTAAAAAATATATATAATATGTGCTCAGTCAGTCCTTAAAAGCTATTTACCATGAACGCACATAGGAATTTTTTTTTTACAGATGCTCTTTAAAACACACTTGCCTATAAAAAAAAACTCCATGACGTATAAAGTATGCTGCTCCAAATTATTACTTTATATTTGTCAATGTTAAGATGAAACTGCCAGGTATTGGGGGAAAGTAGTCATGTTATTTGTAGTTAAAATAGTGCCTTTAACGTTGAGCTTGTCATCATTTAAGTACTGTATGAATGGGTTGTCATTTTGTTGGACAGATTTGCCTGTTTGATAGGTCTCATGGGCGTAATTCCTATACAAGACGGCGATTGTAAATATGGAAAAAGGCAGCAAAAACTAGACGTAGATTAATCATATTCATGATTCTCATCATTAATCAGCTTGTACACATTGATCTTTAGTATTTATTTTGTTTATTTTCAACCTCTAAATTATTTTATTGACATTATTTTGTTTCCTTTTCAATGAACTACCCTCATGTACAAATCATTCTGTATTTTTTATTTTGTTTTCTTTCATTCTGGCTAAATTTAAGGTGGTAAATTATTCCTGTACAAAGTCTGCAGTGTTTGTTTTGTACTTTTAAATAAAGCTTTTCTCATGTAATCTTGTTAGATTTGAAGTCTTTTTGATAAAAAAAAAAAGAAACAAATTTCACTCTCTTTCATTTATTTCCTATGAGAACAGATTTGTAAAACCAACTGTACAGGTAGCTTGTTTACAAGTGAAGATATCATACTCTGAATCACACAATAATATATAAACACAACTTCCTTCACATATATAAGGCAGCAATCATTGGCACAAGTTATACTCGTATAATGCTGCCTCCTGACATTCGTTCAATGGCTATTTTACAGACAAAATAGGCACCCTTATTTTGTCTATAAAGTAAAGAGAACACTTATTACATTCTCAAGTCTGTATTTTTCAAGAAATAATTAGAAAACAAGATCAATATATATTAACAAACACACCGGCTAACATTTAAAAACTATTTTGTATTCAGACATAACAAGCGGTGTGCTCAGAAACTTCAAAAGACAGGGTTTCAAAGACTTCAAATTCTGTTTAGTAAGTGATCAGGAGTTCACTTTGTGCGGTAAATAAACATTTCAATGGCTTTTTCATGACGCCTGAAGTATTTCATCTTGGATTGTTTACACATGTAAACCATAAAAGGAACAAAACGCTCTTGAACGGAGAGCTAAACAACATCATTTAACGTCAACAAATTAGCCCAGGTAACCGCCTGTGTTGTTAAACACTTAAAACATCACAGGTTAAAGCTTTACCCAACCAAACATTGGATGAATACGAATGATCTGCAATTAAAATACGCAACAGTAGCCGAGACTCTCCTTTTTTTTCTGCATCAGATCTTATTCTCTTTGAAGGCCTGGTGTGAAAATTAATGAACCTCCAAAATCAAATGGGGGGGGGGCCAGTGCTCAGTCCCACACTTTGTCCGTGTGGTATGATTGATATGGAGGTTTCAAAGAGTCACATACAACAGTTTGAAGTGCCATCTCCAAAGCCAGGGCGTCTTTGGGAGCCGTTCAATTGGTCCTGGGAACCAGCAGAGGGATGCTAAGCAAATACTTCAAACGGCCAGATGCAAGAATGGCTCTCTAACGTGTCGCTCCCTCATTCCTTCCATCTGAACAGCCTCATGTTTATCAGACATTGGCTTGGTAGACAAGGGGGACTCTTCATCACAGGGATAAACTGCCGCAACGGGATGAGCTTCGGACTACAGTGAGGAAAACAAAACAAGCCCTTCCTGACACCATCTACTTTCATGCCTGGAAAGGAACAGTGTGCTCAGATCCCTTTTTTAAGATCTCTTCATATATATATATATATATATATAAAATAAATCATGAGCTGATTTACATGATTAGCATTGGTATTAAAGTTAAAAAAAGAGTCAAATTAGTTTCAGATTCAATAAATAGAAGGGACAGGATATATTCAAGCTAGAACTCATCATCTGTGTCGATCAACATCACTTTGTCGGATTTTTTGGTGCTCTTGGAGGTGCTGATCCCTGGTTTGCCGTTCGTGTTGGGCTGCACCACTTCCTGCGTGGACTGCTGGGTGTACTGCTGGTAGGCGGGAGAGAAGTTGTGAATTGCATCCTGAACCATGTCTCCAGGGTTAATGGTCTCCTTCAAGCCACTGGATATGCTGTGCATGGGTGCCACATTTTCTACAAAACAAAAACACAGTAGATTAAATGTATGCCATCCAAAACTTTAAATGAGCAAATCTACATGTATTTGGACTATTAGAAGGGTGTGAAAATTGAGGAAAATGTCTACAGCAGTGTAGGGTTGTCCCGATACCATTAATTCATGTCACGATACTATACCAGCTGAAGCGATACTGTAATTCATAACTCAAATCCATGAAATAAAGAAAATTGTCAGAAATACTATATTTTAAGTGTTATAATAGGCATATTGAATTTTATTAATAATTCCTTTATTATTGAAAAAGTATTTGCACATCTCTTCACATAAAATTTATTCGTACCAACAATAATACATTAAAATAAGGATACAAAATTATACCAAACAAAATAAGTTACAAAAAGAGTATTTTTCCAACAAACTTAGGCTATATGAAGTGATCAAAAATGGTTTCAATTCAATGCTGCTCAACCCCGTTCCTGGAGATCTACCTTCCTGCAAAGTTCAGCTCCAACCCCGATCAAACATACCTGAACCAATTAAATAGGACTCAATTACAGGCAGGTGTGTTTGATATGGGATCTCCTGGAACGGGGTCGAGCACCCCTGGTCTACAGTAAGAAGTCATTTAATACAGTCCTCATCATTTAAATCTACAGTATGACCTCACAACTACATGGCAGGTCAACAAACGATATGTAAGATAGGGGTGTAACGATACACCAATGGTTCAGTTCGATTCATAGTATCGGAGCCACAATATGGTACATTTCTTTTTGGTTTGGTTCCAAATTGTCCACCCAAATTGTCCACATTCTGATCCTCCTAAAACCTTGTATTCAGAAGTCACTCTGGGAACAATCTCTTTATCATTATGGAGCATGTCCAAAGTTTGGTGGCCTTGGGGGTGGGTTGTACCTTGATACTAAATGGAAGTATCACAATATAGGGTGTATCATGGTTTTTCAGTTCCGTTTGAATGTAGGCACACCCCTAACCGTAGGTTAGCTGAAGATATGGCACCACACAGACCCATCTCTACCTGACAAATCTAATGCATACTGCTGCTCGATCATGTGCCATCAAAGTACCGCAAGCACCAGCTGCCTGTGTCAGTTGCACCAAATCAGCTGCATGACCTCTGATACCAGCACAGCTGTTCAACAACACTGGCAGGAAATCAACTGATTTATTAATAAAGTGTTGTAAACACTGTTTACTTACGTTGTTGAGTTATTGATTTGCTACTTCAATAAGCAGGTTTTGCACTTAAACAATGTCATGTAAATGTGATACACAAGGGCACTTTTTGAGCAATGTTGCTTGGCTACTTTATTACTAAGAATGGGCAACAAAATGTGTCTGGATCTGGTTGACCTAATTAACTCTGTCTCACACATTGTCCTAAAATGGCCAGCAACATTGCTTACAAAGTGAACCCTGTGTATCATCAACTGAAAGGTCTTTAATCCCTCTAGAAGGAGACAATAGAGTGTGATCTGGCAAACGTATTGAATTCCTGAGCGCAATACATAAGAATCAAGCAAATTATTGACATTTTTAAATATTGTATATACTTAAAGGTATTTTATGACTTTCTGACCTGCTTTTACTTGCTGTGACAAATGCAACAAGATGATATTTGACATCTCATGTTGACAAACCTTCCCTATGTGTAGTAAAGTGAGGCTTGTCAAGTATGGTTTTACCCATACTCGAAATTTGTTTTCTGCTTTTAACCCCATTTTGAGGGGGGTTGAAGAGATCACACACACAAATACACACACAGAGTGAGCATATACCTGGTGCACTGGGCAGCTATACAACCTTTGGATCACAAGTCCAATTCCCTAACCATTAGGCAAAAATTGGCACCTCTATGGAACTAGAGGTGAAGCAATCTTAGTCATGCAGAATTCTACCTGCAAGATTTTTGGGCACTTGAGCAAGGCAAAACTTGAAAATTGTGGGTAATAAAAGAGGCAATAGGACAGATCTTTCTGGAATGCACATAAACACAAGCCACTCCATGTAGATCTCTAATCTAATTCATCAAACCAATAAAGAACCCAAGCACTGGGCAAAAAGACTTACAGTAAATACAGACAAACTTTGTAAACATTCACCTTGGTGAATAACACCCAGCCTGCCCAAATTGACTTAACACAACACTCATATTCCACATTCTTTATGCATTTTGTTTGTATTGCACAATGCTTTAACAGCCGGTGACATTTCCACACAACGCAATCTTGCTATTATCCTCACCCTTGTGAGCACATCCCTGCTGGCGCTGCCAAGGTTCAACCCAGCTGTTCACAAAATAGAAACCAGGATGAAAACACTAGCAATGCACTGCTCTGCTCCACTGATGGGGTTGCCAAATCATTCTTTTGCGTCATTTATCTACTACAGACTGAAGAGGCCCACAAAAGAAATTCACAACCCTCCCAGATTTGGCTTCGCTGTGGATGTATTGAATGGGGTTACAGAGTACAGCCGTATACACTGGAAAATGATGAGTTCCAGCTAACTGCATTTTGCCTCATGGCTGATGGATGAGAGCTCGGACAAAGGTGACGGCAGGCTGCCATGAGAGGGGTGGAAGTTTCTGACCTCCTGTTCGAGAAATACTTAAACTATGCTCAAAGATCTCCAGTGCCTTACACTGTGTGTGAACGGATGGACGATTTGGGATCTGACCTCAAGAGCAGAGGGTAAAAACTGGACTAGCACACTGTTCTGAGCTTCTCTAAAGCTGGTCCACTTGGGAGAAAAGGCCAACCTGGAAAGGTTTAACAGGTATCACAACAGTCATGACCTTTAAATCGACAGTGAACAGTGACTTCACATTTCCCGCTCTGCGCTAAACTGTGGTTAAAACAAAAGCTGCTTTGTGTAGGGTTAGGGATTCTGCCGCTATCAACTTTTCTTGTTGCAATGAATTGTGGAAGCTTTTGTCACTGTGGTATTATCACTTTATCAGTTCAAAAAACTTTATTATCACTTATCAACTTTAATAGGTACTTTAATAGATATAATAACCAAAAAAAAAAAAGATATGCTTTATTGTCTACACTACCTGACAAAAGTTGTCGCCTATCCACGTTTTAGGAACAACAAATAAAAACTTGACTTCTAGTAGATTATTTGATATAAAAAGTGGCTTATTTGAAAGGCAAAGACCTCTAGATTATGTTTATTTGACCAAAATATATTATGATCATGTCTTGATTTTTAACTATTATAAAATAATTAATATTGTGTTTGAATCCCAGAGCTTGGACGACTGCATCCACACATCTCTGCAATGACTCAAATAACTTAATACAGTCATCTGGAATGGCAAAGAAAGCGTTCTTGCAGGACTCCCAGAGTTCATCAAGATTCTTCTGATTCATCTTCAATGCCTCCTACATCTTACCCCAGACATGGTGACTGGGCTGGCCAATCCTGGAGCACCTTGACCTTCTTTGCTTTCAGGAACTTTGATGTGGAGGCTGAAGTATGAGAAGGAGCGCTTTCCTGCTGAAGAATTTGCCCTCTCCTGAGGTTTGTAATGTAATGAGCAGCACAAATGTCTTAATTCCTCAGGCTGTTGATGCTGCCATCCACTCTACAGATCTGTCGCAAGTGCCCATACTGAGTGTAACCCCAAATCATGATTTTTCCTTCACCAAACTTGACTGATTTCTGTGATATTATTAGTATTATTTTTTTTCTAATCAGAAAATTACAATTGATCAGAAAAAAAACTAAATTACTCAAAATATTGACTCTTCTGAAGTTAAAACATTACCATTTGTTGTTTAAAATAAATATAAACATGCCCAAAGACATGCCATAATTTTGGTATTTTATGTAAGAAAAGGCTATAAATTACTACAGCAATTTATTTTAAATGTGAAAGAAATGCATTTACAGAATAAAACAAAAAGGATCTTTTGCTCAAAACACAAAACTATACTGTCATTTGTGGCAAAAAAGGAGTAATGCTGTTTCCAAGCATTTTACACAAATACATTCACAAGATCACAAAAATGTTGGGTTGTTTTAGCCCAACATTGGGTCAAACTAACAAGTAATTTTTTTTTTAAATATACACACACACACACACACACACACACACACACACACACACACACACACACACACACACACACACGTGTATATATATATATATATATATATATATATATATATATATATATATATATATATATATATATATATATATATATATATATATATATATATATATATATATATATATACACACACACATAAATATATATACATACATACACACACACATATACACACACACAGTTAAAGTCAGAATTATTAGCCCCCTTTTGATTTAAATATTTCCCAAATGACGTTTAACAGAGCAAGGACATTTTCACAGTATGTCTGATAATGTTTTTTCTTCTGAAGAAATTATTTGTTTTATTACGGCCAGAATAGAAGCAGTTTTACATTTTTTAAAAGCCTTTTTAAGGACAAAATTATTAGCCCCTTTAAGCAATTTTTTTTCTAAGCTAATTACCCTAACCTGCCTAGTTAACCTAATTAACCTAGTTAAGCCTTTAAATGTCACTTTAAGCTGTATAGAAGTGTCTTAAAAAATATCTTTGAATATTATTTACTGTCATCATGGCAAAGATAAAATAAATCAGTTATTAGAAATGAGTTATTAAAACTATTATGTTTAGAAAAAGTCTTCTCTCCGTTAAACAGACATTGGGGGGAAAATAAACAGGGATGCTAATAATTTAGGGGGGCTAATAATTCTGACTATATATATATATTTTTTTTAATCCAAATAAAAATTTGCTGAAGTTTGAAGTAGGATTGTAGCAAACCAATAACTGACTACTTTGCTGTTGCTAGTACTTAAACAGTTATGTCATGTTTTTTAGTGCTACATCGGCTGCTATGGTGACCCCTGATAATGCAGGGAATAACCTGAAGAAGAGTGAGTGAGTGAGCGAGTGAGTGAGTAGTGTTAAATCATTGTAGTTGGGTTAGGTAAAATGAATTTGTTATGTATATTTATTGTGTTTTATATCGACTTATATTTGCATGTCTACACTCAATTTAATATAGGCATGATTTAGGCTCTGGTCACATCACATCACATCACTCATCACAATCAGTTCCAACCAACAGCCACGGGACTCAAGAAATATATAAGCTGTCCATTCATTTTATTCATTTGATTGCAGATACTGATGTGGATGTTCACCCACCATCCTCCCCACCACCACCATATTGGCCCTGTCCAGGAGGGTAAGCTCTGCCCCTGCCTTAGTCCTCGGCAGCCATAGCTGGATCTACAAACTTTCGATTCAAGCTATGGTTGGGGCCTCCGCGGAATGAACCGCCAACTTATCCAGCATATGTTTTACGCAGGGAATGCCCTTCCATCTGCAACCCATCACTGGGAAACACCCATACACTTCCATTTACACACATACACTACTGACAATTTAGCTTACCCAATTTACCTATACTGCATGTCTTTGGACTGTGGGGGAAACCAGAGCACCCGGAGGAAACCCACGCGAACATGGTGAGAACATGCAAACTCCAAATGCCAACTGACCCAGCCGATGCTCAAACCAGCGGCCTTCTTGCTGTGAGGCGAGAACGCTACCCACTGTGCCACCGTGCTGCCCCAAAAAAATCCAATGATTTGTTAAATCAACTTTGTCAAACGATACTCATCAAATAAATGTAATTCAATATCATATTTATCTCCCTGGTCTTTCTGGTAGAACTATACGGCAACTTATACCAAAAAAACAAAAACTGAAGATACCCTAAAGATGAGTCAGAACATGTTTGTAGGTCTTCTTATACATATGCCTATAACAGTTATCTAATACGCTTCAATATACCTACAACTTATCTAATAAGCTTTAATATGCCTACAATAAAAAAACCTCAGGCTCAGAATATTAACATTAACACTGACACAAGGCTTGAAGCGTGTACATCTGATTGACATTCAAGTTACATTTCATAGATGCCTCTTGAAGTCAGAATACAAATCTAATGCAGCTTTTAACATTCAGCGGCTGAACTGACATTACAGCTTAAATTGGTGGAAATTGAAACGGAACTATTCCTCGCTACCCTGAAAAGCACAAGCGGCAGAATATGACTAATCCGTTATCTGAGAGGCTTTCGGAGCTTTAAGAATATGATCAGAAATACTACTAGCTTTTTTCAGATAGAGAATGCTTCCTGATGGAAAAAATGGAAATATGTAATCACTAGTATTAATGACTACCACAAAATTATAGAAAACATAAACGTTCAATTGTTTACTTAATGAACTGTATTCATTCTATGACTTCCAGAAAAGAAATTCGGAAGTCTTTACGTGCATTTGTTTTGTAAATAATGACTTTAAAAGGAATTTTTCATTCAAAGTTTTTCAGTTTCCAGATTTTTTTTTTGCAGCATATTTTTTTCTCGAAGCATATGACATTAAAACTGCGGTTCTTGGTTATTCATAAAATGTTTGTAACAGCTGCCAGCACTGTGATAATACTAATAATAATAATAATAATAATAATAATAATAGACCTTCAGCATGCACTGGGGCAGTTTGCTGCCGAGTGTGACGCGGCTGGGATGAGAATCAGCACCTCAGAGTCCGAGGCCATGGTGCTCTACCGGAAAATGGTGGTTTGCCATCTCCAGGTTGGAGGAAAGTCCTTATACTAGGTGGAGGAGTTCAAGTATCTTGGGGTTTTGTTCATGAGTAAGGGAAAAATGGAATGTGAGATTGGTGCAGCTGCAGCAGTAATGCGGTCGATGTATCGGTCCGTTGTAATAAAAAAGGAGCTGAGGCGAAAGGCAAAGCACTCGATTTACCAGTCAATCTACATTCCTACTCTCACCTATGGTCATGAGCTTTGTGGCATGACCGAAAGGACAAGATCTCGGATACAAGTGGCCGAAATGAGTTTCCTTCGCAGGGTGGCAGGGCGCACCCTTATGGATAGGGTGAGGAGCTCTGTCACCTGGGAGGAGCTCGGAGTAGAGCCGCTGCTCCTCCACATCAAGAGAAGTCAGCTGAGGTGGACTGGGCATCTGTTTCGGATGCCTCATGGACGCCTAGCTAGGGAGGTGTTCCAGGCATGTCTCACTGGGAGGAGGCCTCGGGGAAGACCCAGGACATGCTGGAGGCACTATGTCTCTCGGCTGGCTTGGGAACGCCTCGGGATCCCCCCAGAGAAGCTGGAGGAAGTGTCTGGAGAGAGGGAAGTCTGGAGTTCTCTCCTAAGACTGCTGCCCCCGCGACCCAGCCCCGGAAAAGCGGACGAAAATGAGATGACGTAATAATAATAATTTAAAAAATACCCATTAACCAGTATTTTTTTTTTTTTTTTTTTACACGCCACATTTGCAATCTTTAACCATCTTTTCATACAATTATGGTTAACAACTCAATTAGAAAACACAAAATATTCATTAATTTATTTTCCTTCGGCTTAGTTCCTTATTCATCAGTGGTCGCCACAGTGGAATGAACCACTAACTTATCCAGCATATGTTTTACGCAGTGGATGCCCTTCCAGCCGCAACCCACTACTGAGAACCACTCATTCAAACACACACTCATACATTACAGCCAATTTAGCTTATTCATTTCACTTATAGTGCATTGGAACTTTGGGGAAACCAGAACACCCGGAGGAAACCCCTGCGGACACGTGAAGAACATGCAAACTCCACACAAAAATGCCAACTGGCTCAGCTGTGACTCGAACCAGTGACTTTCTTGCTGTGAGGCGACAGTGCTAACCACTGAGCCAACTGTGCCGCCCTAAAACACAAACTAAACAATTAAATAAACTAAAAGGGAATTTGTCAGCTAGTATTTCCCCACTTTTATTTATTTTGACAGATAATCTCAATAATACTGTTATTTCATATTATTTTTGACACAATAACTGTGAAATTCTGATATCGTGACAGCCCTAATAAAACATATCTATTCCCAATAGAAAGGATAACCACAAGAAAAGCACCCACTGAAAACTGTTTTGTACTTTGTTTTTTTTGTTAAATGTCATCATTTGGCTTGCTACAGGTCTGTGTTTCTCACTACACAGGAGTTATTTGAGGATCTGTGTCTATTTGACATGAGTGGAGCTTTCCAACAGTCCTCTGAACTGTGAGTCACAACCCTCTTGAGGAGTAAAACTTCCAGTTGCCTCATAAAGGTTTGACGAGCATGTTTTTATGATCCTCTAAACAACAAAGTTTCCCTTTTATTTTTTCCCAAGAATCAGATTTTCGAGTGTCTAACCTGGTGCTTCGTTCTTCTTCTCGCGGTACACGCTGGAGGTGAAGGCGTAGCGGAGGGCGATGGAGGCGAAGAACATTTCGATGCAGATGATGAAGTTTTGCCAGCCGGCTGCTACTGTTCCAGCACCAACCTCATGACCATCAATGAACAGAGCTTCTGGGATCACACCACAGCGTTCCAGAATAGCCAAAACCATACCTGATGAAAGACACACAAAAGAAATGTGTTCAAATGGCCCATGACTCAATTATATCAAATTACGTCCAATTTACCAAACAAATAGCAATTTAAAAAATACTTTTGCTCAATTTCTATATGATAATATTTAAAGATTTGATCATCTATTACATGACTTCCACATTTACAATAGGCTCCAGAATTCAAGTGACTCTACAGTAGTGAAGTGATGGACTTTTTTTTATAATTTTTCAAAGAAAAAAAGTTAACAAATATTATGTTTATTTTAATGTAATCTTTGTGAAGCCATTTTAACAGTTAAGAATAAATTGCATTTAGTTTAATTTACAAATTGATTTCATTATGTTTGCTTGGAAAACCGTAGAACATATTTTTGTTGCCATTTTGTAGACTCACGTTAGGTACGTGTTTAGATAAAATGCTAGATGATCATTTAAAATGATAAAACTCACTGGAAATATGTGAAATATGCTAGCAACATGTTAAACATGATAACGTGCTAAACTAGATAACAACATGCTAAATCTTTCTATTTTTTTCTTACTTTGAAAGCTGTATCAGACAAAAGGATAATCTTTGTATACTAACTATGCTAGCAACCTGTTAAACATAATAACAATGTGCTAAACTAGGCAACAACATGCAAAATCTATCTATCTGTCTTTGAAAGCTGTATCAGACAAAGCCCTGCTGAAAAAAACAGCTTAAACCAGCCTAAGCTGGTTAGTTGGCTTTAGCTGGTTGACCAGCCTGGTTTTAGAGGGGTTTTGGCCATTTCTAGGCTGGTCGTAGCTGGTCAGGCTGGGAGATGACCAGCTAAAACCAGCTTGACCAGCCTAGCCAAAACCAACTTTGTCCAGCTTAAACCAGGCTGGTCAAGCTGGTTTTAGATGGTCATTTTGCAGCCTAACCAGCGAAGAACAGCCTTAAAATGGCTAAAACCTGTCTAAAACCAGGCTGGTCAACCAACTATAACCAGCCAACCAGCCTGGTTTAAGCTGTTTTATTTCAGCAGGGAGGATAATCTTTATGTGTTAACTATGCTAGCAACATGTTAAGCATGATAACAATGTGCTAAACTAGGTAACAACATGCTAAATCTTTCTCTTTTTTCTTTCTCTGAAAGCTGTATCAGACAAATGATAATCTTTGTATGCTAACTAACTATGCTAGCTGCAACATGCTGAACATGATAACAATGTGCTAAATGAGGTAGCAACATGCTAAACCTTTCCTTGAAAGCTGTATCAGACAAAGGATAATCTTTGTATGTTAACTATGCTAACAACATGTTGAACATGATAACAATGTGCTAAATGAGGTAGCAACATGGTAAACCTTTCATTGAAAGCTGTATCAGACAAAGGATAATCTTTGTATGTTAACTATGCTAGCAACATGTTACAAATGATAACAATGTGCTAAACTAGGTAACAACATGCTAAATCTTTCTCTTTTTTTCTTGAAAGCTGTAGCAGACAAATGACAATCTTTGTATGCAAACTATGCTAGCAACATGTTAAACATCATAACAATGTGCTAAACTAGGCAGCAACATGTTAAATCTATCTATCTGTCTGTCTGTCTTTAAAGCTTTATCAGACGAAGCCCTACTGAAAAAAAAAAAGTTTTAAACCAGCCTAAGCTGGTTAGCTGGTTGACCAACCTAGTTTTAGAGGGGTTTTGGCCATTTCCAGGCTGGTCTTAGCTGGTCAGGCTGGGAGATGACCAGCTAAAACCAGCTTGACCAGCCTAGCCAGACTTGGAGCCCAGCTATCTCCAGCTTAAACCAGGCTCAATCTTTCTTTCTTTCTTGAAAAGATGTATCATACATCAAGGCTAATCTTTGTACTTTTTTAGTTTAGCTTTATAGTTACATGTTAACAAAACTGAACACGCACATCCTCTCTCTGATTTAGTCTTAGTTAACTATAATAATCCTGCAATAAAGATTAAGCAATAAGCTGAAATAAACAAAGTCAAACAATAGTCTACTTAGGTAGAAGTGTCAATTAACAATTTATAAGTAATACGAAGCAAAACTTTAGTTACCAACCTTGCCAAAATGAGAGGAAGATGACTGATTTGATGGTGAGGAACTTGAGCACAGGCTCAAAAGGTCTCAGAAGATCACTGGTGGCGAAGTAGAAGAGAAAGAGGGCATAGAGAGCCAGACTGACAGAGAAGTTGTAGATGATGGTGATGTACAGGTAACCTCCTGTTACACTACATGAAGAAGAAAAAAAACATCAGAAAAGTGATACAGTTGATTTAAACAGGCAGATGTTAGGTAACTATGGGGGTGTTAATATAAAGAATTAATGACAAGGCGCTCACTTAAAATCTCCATCGTGATATTTGCCAAACGCCTGCAGAAGGATGGTGATGACAGCCATGATGGGTTTGACGACGCAGAACTGAAGTGTGGCCTAGATGACGATGACATTAGTAACAGATGAGTAACGGCAATGGTTTGGCTTTTACTCCTCTTCTATTTAGTCAGCAAGAGCCTCTCATATAGTCTGAGTGATAGAAAACTTCTAGTCCCCATCGCTTTTTTAAAGGCATGGTAATGCCGAATGCTTATTTTTGACAGGAGGTGCTTATTTCTTACATAATCAACACAACGCTCGACATGACTGACAAATCCACTCATTGAGAATGACACAAAGGAGAATTTCTCCCCAATCTCTCTACAGGCAAATCAGAATCGACCATCAACGTGGAACACAAGTTTTAAATCGAAGCTGTCTGCGTGAAAAAGCCGTCTCCGAAATAATCAAAGCACACGCTCTGGTGTATTGCAAGGTGGTGACGCTTTGAAAAATCTGTGAGGTCAGACAGATTTATGGGTTTTGAAATTCCACTACCTATTAAAACAGAAAGTTGAATTCGCATTCTTTTCAGTGTTTTTTAGGGACAAGGCTCTCAAATCCAATTTCCATCAGTATTATTCTCAAAGCGCGAGTGAGTTTCTCAGCTGTCACGCAGACAACATCAGGCTGGCGGCTGTAGCTATTTTTTGCGTTTATTATCAAGCTACCTGCACCTGCTTCCTACTGTTTTTAATCCTACTTTAACCACTGAAGCTCCTCCGGAAAGACAATGGTGCACAGATAACAGCTGCCACTTCATGGCAATTCAGGTAGAAAAGGTAGATAAAAGGTTGAGGAGGATAAGTCACAGGAATTCAAACCCACTTATTAATATAGTCATGCTATTTAGACAAAAAACACTGTCTCCTCATACAATTTCAAACCAAAACTTGGATTTGAGACACAAAGTGGAGTCCTAAAATATAAGAAAACACTAAAAAAAAAAATCTACATATTTAAAACAAATAAATGTAAAATCTAGGAATTATGTTAAAGTGCCCGTGAAATCACAATAAATATTTTTAGATGCTAGTATCAGTTTGCTAGACTTATAATCTTTTGTGCTCCAAAACAATGACACTTTTTTTTAAATAAGACTTAAACATTGAAAGCTTGTGGTTTGTTAGTTCTGCCTAAATGGATCAACAATTTTTTTCACATTAACTCATACTTCAGTTTCTTATCAAATCTTCTGACCAATCAAATGCTCTCTAGTATCTAACATGCTCCGCCCCCTTCAAGACACTTTAGCTATACATACTTGAGCTCATCCACTTGTACTGACCGAGCTGTGATAATAACTAAACATTCATTCATTCGTTTTCTTTTCGGCTTAGTCCCTTTATTAATCTGGGGTTGCCACAGCGGAATGAACCACCAACTTATCCAGCATATGTTTTACGCAGCGGATGCCCTTCCAGCTGCAACCCATCACTGGGAATCATCCATATACACTTATTCACACACATACATTACAGACAATTTAGCCTACCCAATTCACCTGTACCACATGTCTTTGAACTTGTTGGGGAAACCGGAGCACCCGGAGGAAACCCACGAGAACACGATGAGAACATGCAAACTCCACACAGAAATGTCAACTGACCCAGCCGAGACTTGAACCAGCGACCTTCTTGCGGTGAGGCGATTGTGCTACCATAACTAAACATTATTGACTGTTTATTAAAAAAAAATAATAAAACTGGGAACTGTTTGTTTTTTCTTGATGTTTCAGTTCAAATAACACATCTAAGAAAAATTCACATTTAAAACCACTTCACGGGACCCTTAAAGCTTCTCCAAGTCTAGATTTTTTTCTTGAAGGACAACAAAGTAAAACAAAATTTACATAAAATGGAGAAGACATTTAAGCATTTTACTAGTGAATCACTGGCTGTGTCTGAAAGCTCTAAAATGCTGATTTCGGAGGCGGCATTCCAAAGTAGGAACACACCAAGGAACGTCTGAATGCAAATTCTGCTTCACTTCCTGTCCTGGGTGTTACCTTCTTCAGATCGAATTCTCAAGGCAGCATAGATTTGTCCTTCACTGTCTTTGCTATCCCACAATCCTATGCGTTCCATTTTTGACAGTTAAAAACAATAGACCCTTTTAACAATGACGTCACTTCACTTTCCCCTATTGGCAACGCAGTTTATTATAAGTTCTGGTTTACTTTTGAGTGAATGGGAGACTTCTCTAGAAAATTTGTAACTGAAAATATTAACATTGCACATTGTAATTTAAGTCTGTTTAAGTACTGCGCGTGTTCAAATGTTTCTCTTGCAATAATAAACTGCTTTCTGAGTTTGAAAATTATTACGTTATTAAGAATAGGAATAAGTTATTGTTTATCAACCTCTTATTAAATCAGTTTATTTCCTCAATAATGAATTTAATTTTACTCTGATATCTGCTATGAATATTTCTGTTTTTCTATTTGTTATGTCAATGTTCCAGCATGAGTAAAATTCTTTATTAAATTTTCTCATTTTATCTGGTAAGCATTTCATCTATAATTGCAATCGGTTTCATCATTTTTTATTTACTGATCCATAAATGTTTTTTTTTAGTTAATTTTAATATCTGTATACATTTTACCCTAATTAATACTAAGTTACAAATAATTTCAGAATCTAATAATACTACATTTTAATCTTATATTTAAAACGCAGTCTTCTTATTGTTAGAAAAAAGCAGTAGTGACCTTCTAACCATATCTGTAGTAAATATACAGCTGACTGAGTGAATTCTCTATGGGGAGGTCTATGTAGGCGGAAGTAAAGATACACTGTGTGGAGTGAAACCGGACACCGTGTGACGTCATGTGAAAAATGGAGTCCTGAAGCACCACTTGGGTGACAATTTATGTTAATGTACAGTTGCAATCAGAAATATTAACCCCCCTGAATTATTAGTCCCCTTTTTTATTTTTTCCCAAATTTCTGTTTAACGGAGAGAAGATTTCTAGAGAACACATTTCTAATCATAATAGTTTTAATAACTTATTTCTAATAACTGATTTATTTCATCTTTGCCATGATGACAGTAAATAATATTTTACTAGATATTTTTCAAGACACTTCTATACAGCTTAAAGTGACATTTATAGGCTTAACTGGGTTAATTAGGTTAACTAGGCAGCTTAAAGGGGCTAATAATTTTGACCTTAAAATGTTTATTAAAAAATTTAAAACTGATTTGTTTTATTTCAGCAAGAATAAAAGCAGACTTTCTGCAGAAGTAAAAATACTATCAATCATACTTTGAAAATTTCCTTGCTCTGTTAAACATCATTTGGAAAATATTTAAAAAAGAAAAAACAAACAAACAATCAAAGGGGGGCTAATAATTCTGATTTTAACTGTATATTTTTGACAAACATTTTCCACTTTTAAATGGCATTTCTAGCAAGAAGTTACTATTATATTGAGCCAGGGGCGTAGCAACCGGGGGAGACAGGGGGGATCTGTCCCCCTTCACTTTTGAAGCCAGACCATTTAGAAACAGGTAATTAATAATTATATGAACGTAAACTTTTGGATCTCATTCAGCTGACCCCCCCACTTTTAAAATGTCCGCTACGCCCCTGTATTGAGCAACTGTCCCTTTGATTATCACAAAAGCCCTCTCTGTTTTGTTGAATGTGATCAAATAGTTAAGCTGTCTCAAAAGTATTTTTGATATCTGTATTATGATGTGCCTTTGTGCAGAAATGCTGCCTCCAGAGTCACCACTTGATTGGACATTGAGGCAATAAGTCAACAGCCTTAGTTTCAGACAGCCAGAGACATTTTGCCATAAATGAGAATGATTACGATTTTATAACATTTGGTGTAAAAGCTAATTGATAATAGATAATGTACTGATAAAAACAAGGTTATAAAGCATGTCTGAGAGTTTTTATTTTCATTTTATGTCATATGATATATCTTAACACAACAAATACAATAAAAAAATCTAAAAAAATCTAGCTTTTATATTCAAAAGTATCATTGCATTCCAAATATAAAAATGTTAGGGGGTTGTACTAAACTGATTTAAAACACATGTTCATAACATTATTAATGCAACTGTACACTGCAAAAAATGCATTTCATTTTGTTTTTAGTCCATTCATTCATTCATTAATTCGTTCATTTTCGGCTTAGTCTCTTTATTAATCTGGGGTCACCACAGCAGAATGAACCGCCAACTTATCCAGCATATGTTTTATGCAGCGGATGCCCTTCCAGCTGCAACCCATCACTGGGAAACATCCATACACACTTATTCACACTCATACACTACAGACAATTTAGCTCACCCAATTCACCTATAGCACATGTTTTTGAACATGCAAACTCCACACAGAAATGTCAACTGACCCAGCCAGGGCTCGAACCAGCGACCGTCTTGCTGTGAGGCGATTGTGCTACCCACTGCGCCACAGTGTTGCCCCGTTCCTAGTCCAAATATCTAAAAATTAAATCAAGAAGCATTTTCTATACAAATATTGTCTTGTTTTCAGAAAGAAGTCAAAATTAAGTGAGTTTTACTTTAAAACAGGCAAAAAAAAAAAAGAATCTGCCAATGGGATAAGCAAAATTTTGTTTTTGCTTTGAAATAAAATTATTTTGCTTACCCTATTGGCAGATGTTTTAAGAAAAAAAAACTAACTTAATTTTGAAGGATTATTTTTTAAAATAAGACAATATGTTTTACTTGTTTAGAAAATGCTTCTTGATTTAAGAATTTTTTGATATTTGGACTAGAAACAAGACAAAAACTCCAAGTAAGGGAAGCATTTTTTGCAGCGTACAATTGCATTAATAACGTTATGAACTTAGTGTTTACCATTTTTTTTGCAGTGAAATTTTGCAATGTAATTTAATTCATGTAAAGTATATGTAAATTACACGCAAATTAGTTCATGTCAATCACATATTAATTCATGTAAATAAAGTAATTCATGTTCGTAAATTAATTATGGTTCATTTAAGTTCATTATAGTGTAAATATATCTAATTGTCTCCTCTGATGCACTAATTTTTTAGAAGAATTGATTAGGTACATGATATAAAAATGATTAATTTATTTTAATAACATTAGGAAAACAATAGTCATTTATGTGGACAAAAAAACATGGGAACAAACCTGCTTGCAGAATCTCAGGAAGCCAATAGAGTAGCTCATTCCTACCAAACAGCATGTGCCATATAGGCAACTAGACCTGTTAGAGACAAATGAAGAAGGACACTTGATACTGTGGTTTGTTGACTGGATCTCTAAAGGGAGCAATCTGAAACAGTGAATCTAAATCTCTATCCAGGTGAAAGTTCACTTCAGGAATAACCACATTTTCTTTATGTGAACGTATTATTAGCTTTCCATGCACACGTGTGAGTTATTGCAGTCACATAATCATAATGACATACAACATCAGAAAGATACAGTTGAAGTCAGAATTATTAGCCCCCCTGTTTATTTTTCTCCCCAATTTCTGTTTAACAGAGAGAAGATTTTTCAACACATTTCTAAACATAATAGTTTTAATAACTTCTTTCTAATAATTAATTTATTTTATATTTGCCATGATGACAGTAAATAATATTTTACTATATATTTTTCAAGACACTTCTATACAGCTTAAAGGGCACCTATGGTGAAAAATCTACTTTTTAAGCTGTATGGACAGACATATGTGTAGGTATAGTGTATAGACCGTCATATTGGGGTGATATAAACACACCCAGTACTTTTTTTTCAATTTAACAACATAAAAATGGTGGACCAATTGGAGCGGTTTTGAGACCGACCGCAACTTGACGTAGGAGTGCGGTCCCCCCGCCCACCAATATTGATTGACAGGTGCGCATTACCATATGATCAGTTTGTTTTGACGTCTGCCATTTTCAGCCTGTGAGTCAAAGCGATGTCACTAAAGAAACACCCTTGCTCTATTTTTAGATGTAAGCTCATTGGGCTCAACACAAGATCAACATTCACCACGTTAATCGCTCTCCTCTGCGCCAGTGTTTGTAACTTTAGGTGGGTTTGCATACATGTGGACTTTTCATTGCGTCTTTCTTAAACTTCAGCCGTTTGCATTTTCCGCGGTCACAGAAGCTCCCTGTCATCTTAACTAGGTGCAGCTGGAAAGTGCGAGCGCATTGTCTCACGTGTGTGTCCCTTCTTTGGAAATAACGAACTTGCCTTAAGCAGGTCGCACACCAGAAGCGCCGCTCGGCGACGCGCAGCGCCATGCATTTCAGAATTCTAAACATAGGTTTCTATCAGGGTACACGCACAACAGCGCTGCAAGTTGGCAGCTGTCCAAGGCGCCCAGCCATGACTCAGAACACCGTTCATATTTCTGCCGCGCCACAGAGCGTTATCTGAATAGTTTCACTTTAAATCACATGCGAATGTGCCCCTCTGGTGTGCCGTTTCGCGGCTCTGAGCGGCACATCTGGTGTATGACGCCCTTCAGTCAAAGTTAATTCAGTGTGCTTGGCTATTAGTGTCGGTGTACAAGCTCTGAGCTTTAAACTAGCACACAGTTGGCTCTAAAACTATACAAAGACACAAATGATTTTGTAGTCTCTGCTTGGTCTGTGTCCGAGTCGTACATGTACGGCTGCATGTTGGTCCACTCACTCATGTTGCTTCTCTCTGTCTGCCTATCTGTTGCCATACACAAAGCGGGGGAGCTCTTGGCTCTGCCCCCTTGTTAAGTTGGGCGAGAAGTCGAAACTAATTTTCATGTGAAGCAACACGCCCCTAAAACGACGAACTGTGTACACGCCCCCAAAATGACACTTTTTAACACATCTGAATTGTGTTTTGAACTGAACCTAAACTGGCACACTCAGAAGAACCATAATATTAATATTAAATATTAAAAAAGGGGTAAAATAGGTTCCCTTTAAAGTGACATTTAAAGGCTAAACTAGGTTAATTAAGTTAACTAGGCAGGTTAGGGTAATTAAGCAAGTTGTTGTATAATGATGGTTTGTTCTGTAGACTATCGAAAACAAAAAAATAGCTTAAAGGGGCTAATAATTTTGTCCCTAAAATGTTTTTTAAAAAAAATTAAAACTGCTTTTATTCTATTCTTATTATAAAACAAATCAGACTTTCTCCAGAAGAAATAATTGTATCAGACATACTGTGAAAATTTCCTTGCTCTGTTAAACATCATTTAGAAAATATTTAAAAAAGAAAAAAAAAATTCAAAGGGGGCTAATAATTCTGACTTCAACTGTATATATCACATGATATTTAAATTTCCCCCATTATCATGTCTACAAACCATATTGTACATCTTCATCATGCTTTTAAAACGCTATATAAAATTAGCAATTATTTAAAAAAAATTATAAAACAAGCACACTCACTGAATGGGCTTTCCTCTTATTTCTGACATGATGGCACTTTCTCCTCCAAGATACTCAAAAGACAGACTCAAGAAGTTGTATATCACAAATGCTAGAAGAATAAAAAGGAAAATTTAATCTAGATGACAGCCAAACTATTTGCTGAGCTTGCAGTGAGAGTTTTCAAATAAGCAGGCTGAACATGTTTGACATGAAAGAATATCTTTTTCACTTTGTGTAACAAAACAAGATTGCGGAGTTCCAGGAAATCCTTCTTAACCTGAGAAGTTTATTTAAAGACAGATTAGATGGTTAGATCTCATTGTCTCTTGTCTGACTAAGAGCCTTCATACTAGAAATGGCACAAGTTATGACAGATTCTGGACTTCTTTCTGGTTGGATTTATGTTTTAATACTTTTGTAGTCGAATTTGCATTTGGATCTTCTAATTTTTGTTGATCATTTAGAGATTTTGTTTGCATACACACACATGAATAAGAAATGTTTCTTGAACAGTACATAAACATAATGCATATTGTGCTATGAAAATATTGGGTCGTTTCAGTTTGTGTCAAACATAGACAAGCGTAACAACTGGGTTAAAATGTCATAATTTTGGTCAAATATGGCCAAACCCAGACATTAGGCTAAAAAGGTAACAATCGGAGTTAAATATATAGAAAAACCCAAACTTTGGGTAAACATTTTATTCTAAATGAAATTTAACCCAGTGGGTCCATATTGAACTGAAATTTGAGCTGAAACAACTATAGTTTAAAAATGCAGCTTTGTTTTTAGCTGTATTTTTGATCAAATAAATGCAGCCTTTTGAACTGAAGTATAACCAAGAACACAACACTTTGAACTTCATAACTGAGACTGATGTATACATTGCTATATATATATTAGTTCATATGTTACAATGATAGTTTAAATCAGTGGTCACCAAACTTGTTCCTGGAGGGCCAGTGCGCTGCAGAGTTAGATAGCCGATGGCCGATAGACATCACGATGCTGAGCCGGCTTCGCGATCCTCTGCCCTGCCCGTGTTGCAGCAGCAACTCGCTTGCAAAAAATACACACAGCCCCATTTACACTAATACACTTTAGCTTTAAAATGGCCTTTAAGAATGAAAACGATCCACGTCCACACTTGTTTCATCTAGCATTTTTAACGGCTCTCCGTCCACACTATACCACTGAAAACACACATCACGTGACCACACACACATATACACTTTCTGTCATGCACTCTAGCATATGCATACGTCTGAGCACCAGGCATTTAGCGGGTGTTTTGAGCACAATACCCCAGAAAGCAGTGTACGTTAGACAGTTTATCATGGATGTACCGCTATATCGAGTCTCACTATAGTTGTTAAACAAGATCTTTAATTAATTTAGTCTCTATCTAACGACTCTTCTGTCTTTTGAATCTATCAGGTAACGTGTCACAACGTCAGTACACTGTTTTAATCTTTCACATTCACGCTCGTACTTAGTAATTTTAGTAAAAACCTCAGATACTGTTGGTTGGTTCCTGTTGGTTGTGCACCTTTTTACCAACCAAGTTTGTCGACGCCAATATAACGACACAGATCACTCTGCTTATTCATGCCCCACGGAAAAAGTGATTGAGAGGTGGTAATTTGTGTGTAACTTATCTTTATTTATTTATGATTTGGTTATGGGTAAAACAAAGACCATGCGGGTCAGGTAGTTGAAACGGTAGGCTACAAATACTTAATTCGTTATGACTACGACGATGCCATCGTCCATCGCAATGTTTCACATTAGACATCGTATAATGCCAAATTGGTCAACATCACCCAACCCTAATCAAACATACTTGAACCAGCTAATCAAGATAAGCCGGAAATCATTAGTTGAAAAGATGTAACAGCTAATGCCATCACCCGTGTGTGAGGAAGGAGAGCAGAGGCCTTTTCGTTTAAATGGAAGTCAATAGAGGTGAGGCGTCACTACACAGAATAAACAGCTTTTGTAAGAAAACAACATGTCATTTAATCAATCTAAAGCCTGGTTGCTAATCTTCAACATGTTTTACATTAAACACATTCATGGTCAATAAAATATTTCACCCTAATAATTTTATTTTTTTAAGAGAAGGCAGGGTAGGAAATGCTGCATCAGCAATGTGAACGCAGTTAATGCTGTTACATGATTGGCTGAGGTGTCATGTGGAATCCATGTTAGCCATTATGCTATTTTCAACAGTGAGTAATGCACTGATTTACATCTCCATATAGTTTAGAAAATCTCTGTTACTAGGTATACTTAAAACAATAAGGCAGGTGTGTTGAGGCAAGTTGGAGCTAAACTCTGCAGGGACAACGGTCCTCCAGGACCAAGATATGTGACCCCTGGTTTAAACAAAACAGTAGCAACACTATTATTTTCCCAGGTAACTCAAACACCACAGGGAAAACAGTGTTTCAAATCCTGATTGTCTAGGGATAGAGGATTAAGCCTGAAAAGATGATAACAGAGACAATTGGCCATCCTCCATTCTGGCACTAACAAGACAAACAGGTTTGTTCAGTTGCAATGTATCAGTTTCCCCGTCTATGAAACCTGCCACCCCCCCTAACGTCTACAGATCAAGCTCTCCTATCCTCACTATTCCAAACAACAGATACGTCATTCTGCCCGCTCTAATATTTGGCCTGAATAATATTACGCCTGGGGGACAGGAGTAGATGTAAGGGCAGAGAGCAGCTCTGATTTACTGTACCTTCATAGCAGTCACGAACAGAGTCGAAATACACATAATACTGGTCATTAGTGATGAACAGCAGGCTGAGCCACGAGTCGAAGGCATAGATGGGGACGATGAAGAGGATGCGGATGATGTAGCGCTGCTCGTTTGGCACCGTGTACGACCTCAGGTGCAAGTAGATCTAGAAAGACAGAAAATGTGGTCTAAAAATACAATATATGCAAGTTTGAGGGGAATTGAAAGCACAGTGATTTAAATGTGGCAAGAAAACAAGTGTGTATCATCAGATAGTAGAAGATAGGAGGAAAATGAGTTAGGCGAACAAGAATATTTTAACACTTGTGCGCTGTTAAAATTTACTACCCTTTTGTTATGTTCGGGATAAAAACATCAACTGAATTAAACTGCTGTAAAAATGCATCAAAATTTTTCATAAATCTGTTAATCAACTTAAAAAAAACCACACACAAAAAGATAAAAATAGTTGTAGACTGGATTTTTTTTTACCTTTTATCACAGTCTTGGACTTGTGAATGATTAGTAACAGCACTGGCTTTGATGCATTGTTAGATTTTTTGAAAGAATCATTAATGTATTTAACAAACCTTTTCAAATCAAACGTGACAAATCACAACGCAGGTCTGCTTACCATGGTTAACATACCGCTCAGTGCAGCTCTTTGTTTTTTGCGTCAGGGTATTTTACTGTACAATGTGGCAATAGCGTGTCCATCTGTACAGTATGCCTGGCACTGAACTATTTTATACACTTTTGTACAGTTCATCGGCCATAAACTACTGAGTATCATTACTCAAACATGTAAGAGTGCGGCAATAGTGTAGTGGTCAGTGTGCCCCTAAAGTACAATGGTGCTCACAGCAGAGCGAGTTCGAATCTCGCATAGAGATTTTTTTTTCTCTTCCTCTCTCTCTCTCTCTCTCTCTCTGCACCCCTCACATTTTTATCTGTAGCCTATATATAATATTATAAGTGGCAGCTTTGTCTTTTCTATGAAAATATATCCATATTTAAAGATGTAGTCGTTCATATGTATACATCTATTCACACTGCGCGCACACACACACCCTTGATACATTTTTTTAATATCATTTTTTTCAGGGTTTCCAAATGCTATTGAGTGCATTAATTGCAGCCTCTTTCCATCAGTCAATAAAGGACACTGATAATATTAAACATTTTTAACATTTTTAATATTCTGTCCTTAATCTGTTGGTGTTACAACTATTAAACTCATTACTGCTTCCACTAACAATAGTTCATATGTGATGACCCCACCTCATCACCTGGTTGAGGCTAAATGTCCAGGGTCTGTACATGATATCAGAATTTTCAGGAGTCTTCATTATGACACACATTACAACAGGATACATTTGTTTTACACAATGTTTTTATTTTTTTTATTTACTATATTTGTATTATACACCTCAATCATTACTGGGCACTGGTAACTGGGTTACTTGCTGGAGGACAGAGGATACCCTTTTTGTATATGATGACACCCTACCCTGCACTCAGCCTGACCCAGAGGAACCCTCAGTGACCCAAGCAGACCAATGAAATGGAAGAGTTCTAAGAGAAATGATTTGTCCAATTAATTAAAGTTTGGTCTGAAGCGCTGTTCATTTCTTTATTTCCTGAAATAAAATGAATGATTAGATTTTTACCTTGCTTTATACACACACACCTTTCAACATGTAACTTTTTTTCCTGTACATTTCTCACCTTAAGGTGATGCTCATGTGACTTTATTTGTCTTTGAAGATGGACCTTATACAGCTACTTTAGAATTAAAATAAATAATAAATAAATAAAAGATTGTTTTGTGATACAATAGTGAAATTCAAATATGAAAAAGTGCAGACAAATTCTTACATTGTTTGTTAGTTGAGACAGAAGGAACTTCGTCTGCATCCAAAACAAAACAAAACATAAAAAGAATCTAAATTTACCTGACAGCAATCACTTACAACTGTGACAGACTGTGTGGTTTAAGGTCAAATAAAATAACCACTTCTCCTCAGCCTCCTTTCTGTTAGCTACAAGACAGAAAGAATATTCTAGAGTGTTTAATACAGCTCCAGTAATCAAATATTACCTTTTTAAAGAATGTGTCTGTGTTTAATTTTGACTTTGGACAGAGTTCTTCTAGCGCCAGAAGAATAACAATTTCTGTAAGCCTTATATAGTCAATACACATTATTATTGTGGCCTTAAGAAATTAATGGCAGGACAATTAAATGCATGAATGGCTACACAACATACTCAAAAAGGATGTTAAAGTTAGCCTACATTTTATTCTTCATTACAATAAAGGGAGGGTGGCATGTGTAATTTATTAAACTAATGAATTTTCTCTTATCATTATTATTATTTTTTTATCTGTTTATTTTCTTATATTTATTCCCTTCGTTGATGCAGATGTGAATTGCTTTTTTTATAATCGGCCTTAATTCTTCATAGGCCAGCATTAAAACCTCCAACTCCCCCTCTGTAAAGTGCGTTGCTCTTTTTTCTCACCGTGACTTTCTAGGGTGACTCGTGAATTCGGCGATCTACTGAAAATGCCTTCAGGTATGTGCCGTGCGCGCGCATTAACCCGCGGTTATCCTCAGGAGGTTGATTTAACTAACTCTCGTCAGCTGTTTTGGAACCGACATACGGTAATCAGGTTTTGGGTTAATCAACCGTGAGTTCAGGGTTTAGCAGATGGTAAAATAACCCAGCTTTCTGGAATACCCCCCAGAGTGAAGGCAAGAAAAGAAAGATGAAAACAAACAGTAAATAAGAATCAGAATATCTGCTGAAATTATCAGTTTTTTAAAGTCTAAATGTTTGCAGTTTGCACCTTGAGATTTTTTGCCTGAAAATAGATATTACTTTCTATATTCTTTTTGGCTTATTCTCTTTATTATTCTGGGGTCGCCGCAGCAGAATGAACCGCCAACTTATCCAGCATATGTTTTACGCAGCAGATGTCCTTCCAGCCGCAACCCATCACTGGGAAACACCAATACACTCTCAATCACACACACTATGGCCAAATTAGCTTACACAATTCACCTACAGTGCATGTCTTCGGACTGTGGGGGAAATTAGAGCAACTGGAGGAAACCCACACAAACACGGGGAGAAATTGCAAACTATACACAGAAATGCCAACTGACCCAGTAGAGGCTCGAACCAATGACCTTCTTGTTGTGAGGCGATTGTGCTACCCACTGCGCCACCATCTCGCCTTGTTTATTTTTGTACAAACAGAAATAAACCATTCTTTAAATGCTAATAAATATTTTTTTTTCCTAGGGAAATGTTATTCTCCTAGGGCCCGAGTGTCCACATACGTGGACAGCTCATTTTTAGCTGTTAAGTGGCTATTTAAAATACTTGTTGAATGTTTTATATTTGGTTACAGACATGCAGCGTCATCCTGCAACTGTTTTGCAGCACATGAAATGTCCCAAACCCTATTTTTAAGTGTCCAAAGTGGGGAAAAATGTTGTTTTTACTCTCTGATAGTCAAAGCAAGTTAAAAAAAAATCTATGTTAAATATGCATGAAAGAAAATTCGGGAAAAAGTGTTTTATGTAAATTGGGACCACGATTCCACATATATGGACATCATTTTTCTCTAAAAGTACATCATGTCAAAAGATGATACTTAGATTTTTATTCTAATTAGGTTCCAATAAGCCCAAATAGCAAAGAGAAATAAAAAAATGCATGTAAAAAACACCTTGGGCCTTAAGAGGTTATAAATATAAGGCCATCACAATACTACAACACAACATTGCATAATGCATATTATCCCAGTATCATGCAGCCCTATTTCTAACATTCTTCAAAATATCTTCTTTAGAGTCAAGCAGAAAGAAACTCCTAAATGGAGTACATCTTCATATCTGGGTGAACTGTCCCTAAAAACTGGTAACTTTAGCCATCAAGATCCAGTTTTCTGCTGACTAAACAACCTGAACGCTATAAAAAAAGTGTGTTCCGATGCAAAGGCTGAATCCTAATAAAACCAATATTTGACGGCTGATGTGGTGATTGTCATCTGACAAGGAGCATTCCACTTCAAAAGCAAGAAGAAATAGCCAGATTACACTTTAAAACAACTGTAAACAGTAGAAGCTGTAAATGGACTTCAGCTTATTCAGATATCTAACAATACAGAATAAAAATACAAATAAAAAATTACAGATTTAAATACTTTGAAGCGGTTCAGAACTTTACATGTCTTGTAAAGATGCAATTGTTAGCAGTTTTTGCTATTTATTACATACATAACTGAATTCATTTAAATATATTGAGACAGGGCAACACGTAGGTGCAGTGGGTAGCACGATCGCCTCACAGCAAGAAGGTCGCTGGTTCGAGCACTGGCTGGGTCAGTTGGCATTTCTGTGTGGAGTTTGCATGTTCTTCCCGTGTTCGTGTGGGTTTCCTCCGGGTGCTCCGGTTTCGCCCACCAATTCAAAGACATGTGCTAAAGGTGAATTGAATAAGCTAAATTGGCTGTAGTGTATGTGTGTGAATGCAAGAGTGTATGGGTGTTTCCCAGTGTTGGGTTGCAGCTGGAAGGGCATCCTCTGCGTAAAACATATGCTGGATAAGTTGGTGGTTCGGGATCTGTAGAGCTGCGCATCGATGGATTTGCTCTTCAGTGTTTGGACTCTCAGTAGTGATTATTAACCCACACTGAACCGAGCTAAACTGAACTGAACTTAATCTCTGAAAACTGAACTGACACTGTTTCAATTCACTATAATCTTCCATGTGAAGCTGCTTTGACACAATCTACATTGTATAAGCGCTATACAAATAAAGATGAATTGAATTGAATTGAATTGGTTCATTCCGCTGTGGCGACCCCTGATGAATAAAGGGACTAAGCCAAAAAGAAAATGAACGAATGAATATTGAGGCAGGTTTTGTTCAGAAATTACAGTACCGAAGTTGTTGTACCGAAACCTGTTTGTGCTTCTCTCTTCTGTTGAACACAAACTCAAGAATGTTTTTTTTTAATTGAATTCCATAGTATTTTTGTCCCAACTATAGATGTCAGTGGCTGCTTTTTCCAAGATCCTTCAGAATATCTTGTTTTGTGTTCAAAAGAAGACAGTCATAAAAAAGAAAGCTTAGAACAAGGGTGTCCAAACTCGGTCCTGGAGGGCCAGTGTCCTGCATATTTTAGTTTCAACCCCAATTAGACACACCTGAAGCAGCTAATCAAGCTTTTTCTAGGTCTACTAGAAACTTCCAAGGAGGTGTGTTGAAGGAAGTTGGAGCTAAACTATGCAGGGCACCGGCTCTCCAGGACCGAGTTTGGACACCCCTGGGTTGGAAGCACTTGAGTGTGAGCAAATTTTCATTTTTGGGTGAACATTCCCTTTAAAATATCAGTCAAATTGACTCATGAACACGGAAATCATTACAAAATGTTAGGGATGTCCATATCCGATCACGTGATTGGAAATATTGTCAATATTTTTTAACACATCTAGTTATGCGGTGGCACAGAGGTAGACCTCTTTCTTGACTTAACACAGAAACAGCAAAGCGTGCGGAATGACATCGCTTTTGTTGCAGAGACACTATTGGTTAAACCCCGGCAAAGTAGAACACGGAAGCAGCTTGATGTGGAAAGCGCAAGTATGTCTGTAGTCTGGAGGTATTAAAAAGTTGATGACGACAACATTGCCATTGCCATTGCACTAAAGTCCAAAAGTGAAGAATTGATATTATTTATTACTTGATTGTTCAAGCTACCTCACAGAAGTGCTCTGTTTGTTAACAGAGTTGTTGAATGTTAAAATAAGGTGAACTAAATAGAAAATAAGGAACATCCTGGATCTGTTTCTGCGCTCTTCTTTATTTATTTATTTTTATGTATTATAGAAGTATTGGATCGGGTTTCAATATCGGTAGATACTCAAAATCAAATGACTCGGATTCAAGAACAAAAAAAAAAACTGATCAGCACATCCCTACAAAATGTACAATATATCCATTAATCAACCATTTTCCATTTATGACTCCCGTGTGTTTTCCATGCATTTTTTTACTCTTTCAAACTGTATTATGAGGCCTTGATCTCCGCTCCAATAACTTTTTTTTATATTGAAAAGTTTAACAAAGTAACTTTTTGGGGGCATTTTAATAGTTTTTATCATTAACTGCCAGTACGTTTTCTGTTATGAATTTCTTTTTATATACATTAATTATATTGCAATAAACTACTAATTTTGTTCAACTTCTCATTTAAAGAAAATTGATGGAGTCAAGATTGAAATCCCATAACTAGGCATGGTATGATAACCATTTTCAAGGTATACTGTGGTTTGGAAAAGTCAAGGTTTTAAAACTGCCAGAATTTTCTGCTATACTGTTCCTACGGTATATACATAAGATAAAATATAATTTTTTTTTTTACGTAAAAATAATATATTTTAGAGCAGTAATCACAATACCGCCAAACCGTGATATTTTTATGCAAGGTTTTTATCCATCATATCGTCAGAATCTATACTGGTCCATGCCCATAATACAATTACACATGAATCCCAGGTAAACAATTGTTATATTTTTACAGAGTACATAATCACTTAGCACAGAATACAAAAGTCAAACGTAGTTTGGCTATACAGATTTAAAGTTCAAATCATCTAAATTTGAAACACACTGAATTATTTGAAGCCTATAAATGTCCTCAAAGTCCCTTTGAACTTCACATTATTACTGACGGGGCTCGATATTCACTGGGCTTTTAAAACTTTGGCACTCTCAATCATTTGAAATCAGATTATTTGAGTCCTTCATTCCACGGGTGCAGGCTTGATGTATTTGGGCTCTGAAAAAAGCAAGGGGAGTTGCTCTCTGAACTGATGTCCTCCATTTCACCTAGCCTGCAGGGGAAATAAGTTCATAGTCTCTCAGACTCCATAATGCAGCGCTGACAGTGAGAGAGAGCCGCGCTCACAGTAATGGCTTTGGCCATTGACTGTCTGCTGGCTGTCGCAGAATCGCAGTCAAAGCTAATTACACCCTGTCTGAAGCAAAGAGAGGAACTGCCGGTGGAGCCTCAAAACAAGAGTCAGTGAATCACAAGGTGCAGCACCAACTTCAAGACTGTAACGCTTGTAAAAACTAGAGAACAGAGAAAGGGCCTACCCAAGAGTGCTGCCAGCGCCTTGTCATTGCAACATTTAGCTTAAGAAAGACTGGCCTAAAAGGTGCTCATGTTCTAAATAGCTGGTCTTCAAAGACTCCTTTGATATCCTTGGGACTGATGGGAAAGTTTTGCAGGCAAATCAGTGACTTCTGAACAGGGAACACAATCTCAATTCCTGCCTTTAGTAAGCAGAGCATAAGATGCTCCGTCGGGAAAATCTTCTATAGCTGAGAAAAGGCAGTGAAATACTAAAACAATCCTGAGGGCTCCTTTAATCTCCTCAGGATTTACACGTGTTGCCTCACACAAACCTCTGCAGGCAACGGTTTGACTGCTTGGAAAGCCGCGGATGAGGTGGCGGTAGATGAGTCGTTCTGGGGGACCAAAAAAACCAGACTGTTTTGACTTGATTATGACTTGAAGAGGAAAAGCACTACACAGGGACTCATTTCCAGGCTCTATATAGCATGTTTGGACGCTTCAAAACTGTCAGGTTCTCAGAGGTATTGGCTTTTGTATGGCACACAAGATGCTTTGGAGGCAATCAAATCCAAGTCCTCCGGGCACACTGCGGGCGCTGCAATTCAGAGCTGAAGAAATACCTTTCCTGACCTCTGCTCTCCATCAGCACGATCCCAGTGGTTCAATTACATAACAGATGCTTGAGAAACATATTCTATATTAAATTTCTTCATGGGTCATATAGGCTGCAATGGAGAGAGATTCAAACTATAGCAGCAAGAGCGGGGGAAATTAGATTTCAGGCCTTCCTGAAACTGAACAATGTCTGCAAATATAATTGGTAATTCGACACACACAATATGGGTATATTCATACTGTGGCGCCACTTCACCTGACAATTACTTTTACACAAAACTCATCCACCACCAACTGATTTCATCTAGCTCTAGGCAACACGGCGAACTCATTCATATGCCGCAGAAATTGATATTCAGGTTTGATGTGCGCTTTTAGCTGTAATGAACGAAAAAATATAAAAGGACAAGGAAATATCCCAGCAAATTAGAAGAGCTCAGCATGTTTATATCTATGAAGAAATGACAAGACGACTTATTGAACGGTCTTATCTCTCTCTTTTACTGATACAGCTGGTGTAAAGGTTAGTGACTGATGGTCTTTCAACAAGCACAAAAGAACTTCCTCTATAAACAAAGGTTGGGTGCACAAATATTGCTCACGCTTTATTTTCTGCCTCAGACGCATGAACATATGCTAGCAGACAAACATGTGAACACATCTACTCACTTTAATTGTACTATTTTCCACATTTACAATAACTTATAAGGCTAAACGGCAAATGGTATTTTTCTAAATATCTTCTTTTGGGTTCAACAGAAGAGGGAAAATCAAATAAAGAAGTAAATGATGATTTTTGGGTGAACTATCCCCTCAAAAGCATCAGCAAAGACCTCTATGGTGCTTGATTTAACTTTCACAATGTATCACAGCAAAGTATTACGCAGCACAACTGACATTGATGACCACTTTATTAGGTACACCTTGCACTCGGGTTGCACTCTTATTTGTCTTCAGATAGTCAGCAACAATACTCAGTATGTGGCTTTTAAGCATCATTAAAATAGTACTAAAAGGCACAAAGTGTACCGAGAAAATATTCCCCAAAACATCACAACACCAGCAGCTTGAACTGCTGACACATGGCTGGATAGATTTATGTTGTTTACATCCAATTCTGACCCAACCATCTAAATTCAGACTTATTTTTGTTCTTTGTTTTAAAATTTAGGGTTAAAATCTATTGGTAAAGAGCTTTTATGTTTAAGGGTCCAATAGATTGGAATAATTTATCTGCTAACATTCGGTAAATTGCATCATTTAAGGTGTTTAAGTAAACTTTGCTGTCATATTTTACTTTGGACTGTTTTTTTCTGAGGACGTTGTTGTTTATGTGGTGATTTGACTCACGGATCTGTACATTTTTTGTACTATAAATATATGTATGTATAGTACTTCCCCTTGTGTTAAAGTTTATGTTTTGTTGTTTGCTGTTGTTTTATGGATGTTATGTAATATATGTTTTGTTTCTGTCTTCTTGTGTTATTACTATGTGATTACGATTAATTGTGGGACCCCATTGAAAATGAGAGTGCATCTCAAGGGGTTCATCCTAATAAATAAACGCAAAATACAAATGTTGCAGCAGACGAATAGAAAACTTGCATAATGATCAGGCAAATGTTTTCAAATCTTAGTAGCACAAGTGTGCTCTTCTTCTGCTCCTGTAGCTCATCTGCTTCAAGGTTTGATGTGTTGTATGTTCAGAAATTTGGGCATCAACAAGACATTTCACCCACAGAACTGGCACACACTAGAATTTATTTATTTTTTTTCCTTTTCGCTCTTGTAGGCCTTAGAGATGGTTAATTCAATAAAATGCCAGTAGATCAGCAGTTTCTGAAATCAGCCCATCTGGCACCAATAAATATGTTAAAGTCACTTAAATCATCTTTCTTCTTCAGTTTGATGCTTAGTTTGAACTTCATCAGATCTTCTTGACCATGTACATGCCTAATGCATGCATAGAGTTGCGGCCATGTGATTTGCGGATTAGATTTTTGTATTAACAAGCAGTTGAATAAGTGTACCTAATAAAGTGGCCAATGAGTACATATTCTTTTACCACTTTAAATTGTTACTTTATATTATAACAATATAACTAAATTTTGCAATTTCTACTGTATTTTGGACCAAACAAATGTAGCCTTGGTGAGCAGACATCTTTCAAAACATAAAAATATCTCTCTGTACCAAAACATTTGAATGGTGCTCATTGGCTCCATCTATTCAACACTAATTTTGAGCAAATCTGCTTTTTAAATAATGAAAAACAAATAATGTATAGTCTACAGAAATGTTTTATTGTCGAGTCCATCCTAATGTGCATCAAAACTAAAATGTTAAATCATAAAATACCGACAAACAAATTATACAATAAACATCAGAAGGGGGTCAACATTTTTGGTAATGTTAGTTTGTGTAATCCATGCTTTAGTCAACCAAATTTAGATATTTAATTCAATAACATCTAATTTATTAACTTAAGTCAATGAAGAATATTGAGTGTATTCTAACCTACAGTAACCCTGATTGTCTACTTCAGCAGATGCGTGATTCTCAACGACAATCTATTTTTGATATAAAACAAACAGTGATACATTAGCATTCCTGTGCCAATAAATGGATAACCATGAAAGGGTGAGTACAGTAGGTGTCTATTAAAATACAAACCATGCATTTAATTTTACTTACTTTTAGGCTATATAGAGATACAAACCCCTATTTTACAATAAAAGTGTCTTGTGAACACTTATGGTGTCTATTGGTGCTCTAGATATGATGGATTCAGGCTAGGACTGCACAATATATCATTTCAATATAGTTATTGCAATGTGATTATTCGCAATAATCACGTCACAGAATATGCAATGTTGAGTCTGGATTACAACTGATCATTTTGCAAGTGTTTTTTGAGGGCTGTGACTGCATGGGGATTTTAAAGCATTTAGGTATAAGAAATTGCACCGTGTGCAATTTTGAAAAATTAATAACGACTTGTTTTATTGAACCGTTTATATAATGACTATGCAGAGTTATGTTACATTCAATTACTGTATGCCTGAATACAGTTCGACTCCTCAAAAAACAATAAAATGCTGTTTATTTAATTTCTATCTTTTTCTTTACTGAATTTATCGAAGCTTGTACATGTTTTTTTGCTGGCACGATTAAGCATTCACAATGGTTTCAACCATTTTAGGGGTGGTCAAAATGTATACGTTTATCTAATATTTTAATTATTAATGTTATTAAAATCTGACCAAACTATTTCTCACAATTTAAAGGGTTGACCACCTAGGGCTTGGCTATTAATCGAAATTGACATTAAGAATGTATAATCGAACCAATTTTCTCCAGGTCAATTTTTTTCAATTACATTTCCTACCACGTGTGGAGTCACATGACCCCGCTTTGTTTATACTTTTGCATCGAGAACGTGCACATGTTCTAGAGCAGCCTTCGCGTGGTCACATACCCCTCGCCGAGCCTGGCATGCACCACTTAAAAAAATTTAACTGCATGTGGCAACGACAAGAAGCGTAAACTCTGTGATTGGTCAGCTTGGTACCGGTGATGAGTGTGGGCGGTGCTGAGAGCCACAGGAGAGCGGCGAGCCTGTTGGACCGAACATTTACAAGTGTGGAGTCCCATGGAGGATTTTGTTGCATTTACTTTATGATTTAAGTGGCTGCGCGTCCACGTAGGATGTTGAACGTTCCAAGTAGGACGATGGATCCATTCTTGAGCCTTCCTTTGCACTACATTGTCAATGATTGGAAGCACCGCTAGAGATGCCTTGATGGCATATTTTCCATTACATTAAAATTATTATTTAACTTTAAATATTTGTTTACAGAAGATGCAAGAAATGCACTGTTTAAAATATTATTTACAGGATATACAAGACTTTTTTTCATTTAGAATAGATACGGCTTATTTTCTACTTTTAATAAATAATTTATTTGTTTCCAAAAGTGCAAGTTATTTATTTTCACTTTTTTTATGAGAATAAAAGTTAATGTTGCTTTAAGGCAATGTGTGTTTTAATTACAGTTGTTCAACGTTGACGTTCAATAACTAATAATGGATAGTAGATAGTGTGTGTTTCCTTCAATTATTTTAATAATATTTTTATAATGCACCCTTCATTCAAAAATCTCTTACTTGTAATATGTGAGAATATTTACTCTACAAAACTTGTCAGTGAACGATGAGGGCAAAAAAAAAAGAATAAAATAAAATAACCATTCATTAATCAAGTTAAAATGTTCAATAAATGGAGATTTAGATTTTAGGCCAAATCGCCCAGCTCTATGACCACCCCAAACATCTTGTTTGGATATCCTTCATGGGGGATGTACAAGTACACAGACACACTAACTTACCTTTAATTAAAAAAACCCAACCTTACTGTAGATAGCTACACAAAATGTCCACTGCAGATGGCACATCAGTGCACATACATTATTTGTTACGTATCCTTGCATTACATCCCCAGAGTACACTAAAACCATATTCGGTGTTTACTCAGCAGCCTTATCAGCTCTGGGAACAGGTACCACTCGCCTCCAAAGTTAACTTTGATTGGTCAAAGATGACTAACAGCACACTAAATGGATCGTTTAAAAGGAAAGAAAACATGGATGACTGTCCAGAACAAACAGGCAAGTATTTATTGATCCTCGATGATCGATAACCCTGCCTGCACTGGTTAGTTATTGCTACAGTTTTTAATGACTGCTGGCATAGATTAACCTTCTAAAATTACACAGTGTTATCAAGATCTGCTGGCGATAATGAGCCTGTGGTTAGATATGAGGGAGGAGACAGTGAGAAACAGCTGTGCGTATTCCCCGCCTAGGCTATTTGCTTTTATTTGTGTGAGCTCTGAATGAACCACGGCTATTAGCACCTCCAGTTTTCCCTGGGCCGTGATAGCACTCCATTTAATGCTGAGATTTGTTTCTCACCTCATGGCCCATATTGGCGTACTGGTTTAAAAGCAGCAGAGCGACGCCTTTCTGTTTCTAAATAAGCCATTCTGGGGATTAGAAACTGTGCTGCATGTGTGAGTGCCTGGCTGTAAGAGGAAACCTGCAAATTATCCATCCTCAAACACATTAGTGACATTTAGTTTCAGTAAATTAGCCTACCTGATGACAGGTGAGGATGAGCGCGGACCATACAAAAATGCCTGATAGGGCTTGAGCTGTGGCCGTGTTGAGGAAGATCTGGTCGTCTGCCACGACTTCAGTTCCATTAGCAGACCTGATCACGGTCTTGTTCAACAAGTCTGTGTTATTTGACAGCAGTGAGTATGAAGGCAAAGGGACATTGTCCATGTTTTTGTCTGAACTCGCTGACAGAATTCTGAGAGTAGTTTCATTCATCTGCGGAGGAGAAAATAAGCATAGAAAACATGATTTTTTGTATTTTTAATACTCAAATATTAACATGAATGACAACCTTATGAATAATAATTTATACATATTTTGATATCTTTCATTTTACACCAGGCTGGGGTCAGCAAGATTTTTTTTTTTTAAATAAATATCTTGTGCACACCAAGGCTACATCTTTTGTAAACAAATAAAAAAATACTGTACAAAATAATCTTGTCAAATGTAATAATAATTTAGATCTACTACTTTATATACCAGTATGACTTAAGTAGAATTAATAACATACCTTTAATATATTATATATTTGTTATATTATTTTAAATCTATTATTTTCAAATCAGAAAACATTTAATTTACTATATTATTAAAAAATATTTTTATTTCTTTTATTTAGTATGAAGCAATGAATGAAAATAATACTTAATTATATTTATAATAATAAAAATACAGTTTGAAAATTTTTTTTAATAATAAATATATATATATATATATATATATATTAAAAAAAAAAAAAAAAATATATATATATATATATATATATATATATATATATATATATATATATATATATATATATATATATATATAAAATCATAATTCACCCAAACAACAAAACTGTTGTGTATAAATATATGATAATAAAACAATATGAAATACAACCTATTTATAAATAGCATAACTATTTCTTTGTTTACGATGTCTTTTTTACAAATACAGCTTAACAAAAATATACATGGGAAATATAATTACACATTTATTTTTAAAACAACGTTTCTAACAAAATAAAGCCCATAGCACAGTCATTAAAAAAGACAACTTCTTTCGACATAATATATTTTGTTTTATAGGTATAAAAATGCCATTGACTGATATTTTGAGTGAAACTGGATAACATGCTGATCTTCAATGAAAGTAAACTAATGTTTGGTAGCATTTTACAGTATAAAGTATGGCTTAAAATGCCTGAAAATTAACAATAGTTTTAATACAAACAAAATAAAAAGCATGTTTTTAAAAAAAACAAAACACAATAAACACAGATCAACCACGGTTTTGCTATACTGGTACATGGTATCTGTAGTAAAACGTTTCTAACAGTTACAGCTTTACTATAATAAAACCATGGTTAATTAAGAGTCTGTGTCAAACTTAAAAAAAATACTATTTGAGTCAAATCTATTTAAAATTAAGTCAAACGGTTTACTGTAACAAAAGACATGTTTACAGACTTACCCTGATACTGTATCAACACGTGAAGAGATGATTGCGATCAAACTCAAATGGCTTAAAAGTCAAACAACGGCACTTTTACTATAAACATCGCTGTGAGACTAAAATACTTCATATACTGCATATATTATAGTCTATATAAGTATCAGAACACAACACGCAAGTTAGCCATAGGTAAAGTCGGCCCGCGACGGCACTTCCTCGTTGAACTATTGACAGACAGGTCTGACGGACGTCACTCAGCTCGATGGAAACAGACGGAAACAGATGACCTGACGGATGGTGATGAAAATCCCGAAGCGAGGAAAGGTGTACAGGTTTTTTTTCTTCCTAAAAGCCTTCTCCCAAGTCCACACAAAAGAAGCTCACAGTTCGGTTTCAAATTAGGGCAGGTGTACGTACTTCGCAGCAACACAACAGCACACCCAGGTCATGTGACCTTGAGACTTTAGTCTTAGGTCACGTGACATGACAGTCAGAGGCTGCACCTGTTGCTCAAAGGTACGCGCAGTGTCTCTTTATGCGCTTACATATTACAGAATCTATTAAAAACTATGTAGATTTAGTTCAGGTAAATTAGTGGGCCACTTTTTGACTTTGACAGAAACAGAGCCTGGATATCTCTTTAAATATACAGGTGCGGATTTAGTGATTTGGGGGCCCTTAGCAATTCCAGCCATGGGGCTGAACAGTCCTGATATAGACCCTTTGTATTTTTATGGATTTGTTTAACTGTGTTTTTTTTTATATCACACAATTTTCTTTTCTCAATCTCTATTTTAAATTATTTGTTTTCTTAAAATGAATTCACAACTTCACAAAAAATGATTTGACACCATGATTGGGGTGGTGGACATATTTCCACGAATGTAACAATTACGCTAACATTTTATTTTACTTAAACCCTCACCATACAAAATATGATAGAAAACTATATGTAATTCTAATATGTAAAATTCTAAGGTATTTATTGGGGCCCCCAGACTTCCTGGCCCCCAAGCAGCCGCTTACCTCACTTAATGGTTAAATGCACCCTTAAATATACAGTATTGATTAGTTTTTAATAACTAAACAATTACAATTTTAATAATGACTTTATAAACCTAGACCTGTTAGGAGGTTAATTTATGGTTTAAGGCAGGGGTGACAAACTCAGATCCTGGAGGGCCGCAGCCCTGCACAGTTTAGTTCCAACCCTGCTTCAACTCACTTAAGCCGCGGTCACACTAGAGTTTGAGCTTGCGAAATTCTGTCGCACGGCGCTGCGAAAAGGGGTGGGATTAAACAAGAAGATTAGACATTAAAAAAAGCGAGAGATTGCTCCATGTTTTAAATTTCTGTCCAGAGAGGTCATGTTTTGATCCTGGATTGGTCTCACCCAGTCTAGTGATGCGATTTCGCAGGTCAGAGTTCACCAAGTTTGAACTTTGCACTGCAGCAACCTGCGAAATCTGACGCATGACCCTGATTTCCGGTCTGATGCATTCGCGTGCGTATGAATGGAAGTCTATGGAGGGAAAAGTCCAGTGTGACCGCGGCTTTACCTGCAGGTGCGATTAATTAATGTTGGAACTAAACTGTGCAGAGCTCCGGCCCTCCAGGAACTGAGTTTGACACCTGTGGTTTAAGGTTTTAAAGCTATTATCCTGCCCCCCAACTAATTTTTATTTATTTAAAAAATAAAGTTGAAGAAATAATAAAATAAAATAAAAAAAAGCAATTTTCATTTCAGCACAAAAGGAGATTAGTTTTTTTTGAAGAATATTGGAAACTGATAACCATTGACTTTCGAAGTGTTTTTTTCTTTTCTTTATACCACTGTGGAGTTTACCAGCTACGTTTCCAGCTCCTAAAATTAAACTCCTAAAGGTTTGCAGTAACTTGAGGTTTATAATATTGTGATTTACTTAATAGCTGAGGCTATTACAATTATTTGTACATTATATTATGTAATCAAGTAGTTTCAAATTGTCAATGATAATAATTGCTTCAGGTTAAAATATACATAAAAATATTCATATACAAATTTGCTTCAATATATGAAGTCTTTTAAGCTGTTTGTGAACCTGCAATATTAAAATCAATTGATTGACAATGTTTATATAAAGTGTTGTGAAACCACTTAACCTGTTATTAACCAGATTAGCTGGCTAGCCAGTAAGTTTCACTGTAGTTTGCAACTACTCTGGGTTTTATGTACCATGAATGTAGCTCAGCTGCTCCAAAATACTATGCCAACAAAGAACTATTGTGTTTAGAAATGTGTTGAAAAAAAATCATCTCTGTTAAACAGAAATTGGGAGAAAAAATAAACAGGGGGGTGAATATTTCTGACTTCAACAGTATGTGCATCAGGCCAGCTGACAATGGCACTGTGTAAAAACACTACACATACACACCTGTGCACATCCAGCTTTGTAAGCTACCATTGTTGTTTTGGTTCTCATGTAATATGCAGGGAAGCATCATATTCATAAATCTGCACTTCAAAAGTTTGTTTTCAGGCCCTCAAAATGTAAAATGGCCCTCTGTGTAAAAGAAGGACAGAAATAAATAAGTTTGTTTTTAGTTTGTGTATTTATACTCAGTTTATATATTTAATTTTAGCTTATATTTATTTCAATATATATAAATACATTAAAATCCTATGGGGAAAAAAAACAAGAAATAAAGTAGCTGAAAATTTCAGTGAATACTGAATTCAATAACTGTTTTGCAGACAGTAAATGTGAGGCTAACATTGCAGGTCCCTTTTCAAATGTTTTATGACTGGTATGAACATTTAAATGAGCACCAAAAATAAACAAAGATAAGAAAATATAATTTATTCTTGTGACAACTTAAAGACATCCCTTATACTTTGGAAAACAGAAGTGATACTGAACAATGCTCTCACTTTTTACATTAAGATTAAAGTGTTCTGAGTAGTGTTCAAGTATAGCAGAAGCACTTAAGATCACTGTCTGCTGATCACAAGTATCCTGTAAACTCACTGAAGACAAGTCAAGATTTATGTATAAATTGTACAGATACTAAACAAAAATAGTGTGCACGCCATGTGACCTCCTGTTTACCAAACCTGGCAGCTTTTGATCATATCTTTAACAGTTTTCATAGTTTCAGCACTGTTGTCTTTCAGTGAAAGGCCCAACAGGATTGGTCGGTTGCCTGATTCCTGTGAGACAAAGGTTGCAACATTCTTGGCGTAGACGTGTGTAAGAGGCTGCAAAGGAGACAGAAATAACAAGGTGAATCACAAATATGACTTTATCTGTTATTCTGATAGTTATTCAACAGAAAACACACTTCAGTACCTCATCTTTCCCCAGCAGGACCCTGCTAGTGTACATTGGTACGCTGATGTCACCGGACCTCGTGTCAGGTGTTATGGACACAAGTGTGCCAATTTTACCATACTGTGTCAGAACGATAAATATGTAATTGCTGAATTCCGTGCAAACAACTTGAGTTTGGTTTCCGTTTATTGTTTTTTCTGCCTGTTTTGATCGGATGACTGGTTGAGGGGCCATTATTTAATTTCACCTGAAAATAAATGAGTTAGAGACACCAAGCATAATAATTATGAGATTCATATGATAATACGTATTAACGAATAAATTACAGGAAGTAATAAGCAAACAAAAAGCTTTGCAGAAAGATTTAGCCTTGATGCTAATTCGGTGCTACTGCGAGACTAGGCCGCATGACGTCGCGGCGTTCGGCTTATCAAACGCGGCGTGTAATCCAGGAAACACCGAGGCTCACAGTCTCTGAATCTTAGCCTTACAGAATGCTAAAAACAGCGCACAGTTTCTTAAACAGAATAGCGTACAGTTAACGACAATTTCTCACCTGTAACGTATTTTAAACTCGTACGGTAGGCTTGTAAACTATCCTGTTAAGTCGATGGAAATCAGTTTATGAACATCCCTCGGCGAACACGGAAATGTGGTTGCTGCTCATCTACGCATACATATGCAATGTCAAGAGGAAAAGATGTTGAACGAGAGGAGGAGAGAGAGAGGAGAGACGGTCCGTTGACTTTATTGCATGGAATCATGGATGACAGTTTTATCGCATTATATTTATATTTAATTAATATTAAATCGTAGTTATGTTAGTACGTTGTATTATAATCATGACAATCAAACATAAAGGGGAATGTATTTGTTCAGATAAGCAATAAAATGATCAAACATGCATGACAGGACATTTATAACGTTACAAAGTTATGTATAATTTGTTATTTTACTTCAAATAAATGCTGTTCTTTTGAACATATTATTTAACAAGAAAAGTAAAACGCATTCCACAAAAATAAATTAATTAATTATGTTAAATAATGTTTTCTGAGTAGGCACATCCACATGAGGTTTGAAGGATCATTTTACACTGGCTGCTGAAAATTGAACTTTGTTTATTTATTTATTTATAATGACTGTTTTTGTAATAATATGTCTGTTTGAATTTGTATTTTGACTTTATAAAGCAGTCGTCATCAGTGACTTAAAAAAATCAATACTTTTAAATGCAAATGATTATATATTAAATAAAAAAAAGGATAGATGAGTAAGACAAGAAAAAAATTAAATGAATTTTGTATGACATTTTTAACATTCACTGGCCACTTTATTGGGTACACCTTACTAATAGCCTACCGGGTTGGACCCACTTTTACTTTCAGAACTGCCTTAATCCTTCGTGGCACAGATTCAACAAGGTTCTGGAAATATTCCTCAGAGTTTTTGGTCTATGTTGACACGATAGCATCACGCAGTTGCTGCAGATTTGTCATCCATGATGCGAATATCCTTTTCCACCACATCCCGAATTTGCTCTATTGGATTGAGTCTGGTGACTGTGGAGGTCATTTGAGTACTGTGAACTCATTGTCATGTTCAAGAAACCAGTCTGAGATGATTCACGCTTTATGACATGGCGCGTTATAAGTAGCCATCAGAGGATGGGTACACTGTGGTCATAAAAAGGTGAACATGGTCAGCAACAATAGGTAGGCTGTGGCGTTGACACAGTGCTCAATTGGTACTAAAGGGCCCAAAGTGGGCCAAGAATATATCCCCCACACCATTACACCACCACCACCAGCCTGAACCGTTGATACAAGGCTGGATGGATCCATGCTTTCATGTTGTTGATGCCAAATTCTGACCCTATCGTCTGAATGTGGCAGCAGAAATCCAGACTCATCAGACCAGGCAATGTTTTTCTAATCTTCTATTGTCCAATTTTGGTGAGCCTGTGTGAATTGTAGCCTCAGTTTCCTGTTCTTAGCTGACAGGAGTGGCACCCAGTGTGGTCTTCTGCTGCTGTAGCTCATCTGCCTCAAGGTTGGACGTGTTGTGCGTTCAGAGATGCTCTTCTGCATGCCTCGGTTGTAATGAGTGGTTATTTGAGTTACTGTTGCCTTTCTATCAGCTCAAGACATTTGTGCCCAGAGAACTGCCGCTCACTGGATACTTTCTCTTTTTCGGGCCATTCTCTGTAAATCCTAGAGATGGTTGTGCGTGAAAATCCTAGTAGATCAGCAGTTTCTGAAATACTCAGACCAGCCCGTCTGGCAACCATGGCAACCATGCCGTCTGGCAACCATGCCACGCTTAAATTCACCTAAATCACCTTTCTTTCCCATTCTGATGCTCAGTTTGAACTGCAGCAGATTGTAGCAGACCATGTCTGCATTCCTAAATTTATTGAGTTGCTGCCATGTGATTAAAAATTTGCGTTAATGAGCAGTTGAACAGGTGTATCTAATAAAGTGGCCGGTGAGTGTATGGCTGCGTCCAAAACCGCCTACTACTCAGTAGGTACTGCATTTGAATTTAAACGTACTACTCGGTCGTTAGAAAAGTACGTTCTATACAGTATGAATGTAAGAAGTATGAATGGAATTCGGACGTACTACATACGCCATTTTGTCATGGTCACGTGACCTACCTGCCTCAGTTGCGTCGATTCACTCCCATTCATGACTTCTCTCGCGGGGCATCATGGGCTAGCAGCATGCATGGGATGCTCACATCAGAAATTTTGCCAGAAGTAGTAAGTCATCCAGGTACTTTTCGCATACTGATTTTCGAATTCTATGAATTCGGACATACTACTCGGCTCGCATACTGATTTTAGCGTACTGTATAGTATGGAAGTATGCTGTTTCGGACACAGCCTATATAATTATTTCTACACTGTTTCAAATTACTTAAAATATCAATAACACTTTGTTAAACTGTCAAGTTAAACCTTAAACATCTAAACACATTGGAACAGAGATCAACCTTAAATAAATCTCAAATAAACGTTAATAATTAGTAGGTGCTTTGTAAATATTTTGTCTATTTATCATTTTAATAATGTTTCCTTTATTATGGAAATAATGCCATAACAGGTTAGGACTAAATTATGTCTGACTTTTACACTAAAACAATACGCATATATAGGTGACATTATTGCTGCAAGAGTAAATATTTTGAATGATATTAAGAAACATGTCCAGACAAACGAACAGACATGTTAATCTATTTGGAAATGTTCTGTCTTATCCTCTCTGTCCACCTGGGGCTGCCTGATTGCATGTGGTTTTGTCTGGATAACTTTATCCTCTGGCTGCCTCGCCCCTGTCAGTGGATCTGGAGTGGATGTGTCATGCTTTTGCTGAGTCTAGTCCGTTTGACAGTGTGTGCCATGTTCACTGAGGCTGCGCTTTGTGTTCCAGACTGTAGCGACTCTGGCAGACTTATCCTGAAGCCTTTGAGCCTTACATCTGCCTGAAAAAAGTTGCCATCTTTGCACTTTCGTCACAAGGTTGACTGGAAGTGCCAAAGCTCTCTCTCTCTCTCTCTCTCTCTCTCTCTCTCTCTCTCTCTCTCTCTCTCTCTCTCTCTCTCTTTCTCTCTCTCTCTCAAACAGACCATCTGGATAGAGCAGGTGAATGGAGGATTAGTTCTATGAAATGTCATTTAAAATGTCACCAATTCACATCAACATACTCTCTTGTTTTAGAATTAAATCTTCAATGCAGTATCGGGTCTGTTAATATTATAGATTCATTTTCAGCATCTATGCATAGTTTTGGTCTGTTATTGGAACTAAGACTAAATCAGGTGTGAATTAGCTTAGAATTTTGGATACAGATTAGTTTACTAATCTTATCCTACTTTGTGGAGGATTGGAAACTTAATTTGAGACTGATATCCATGCAAAGGCAATTAATGAGCCTCTGAATGTGTAACATCAACATTGGGCACACGGGCACACACAAAATCTGACACACACAAATCTGAAAAAGACAAAATCAACAGGCAAATCACTGCTCATTCATGTTAGTGATGATTGCTTAATGCTGGGATAACTATGCACAATTTTGAGTCATGCGTTCTCCGTTCTACAACTAGGGTACTATTTAATTCCTGTTGTGCATGCCCTACACAATCGATCGGCCTATGATAAAAGAATAAGAAAACAAGATTATTTGTGAGAAAGTAGTCAAGAATGGTGGCCCTGTCAAAAATGGTAACCATCAAGAAGCTTACGAAGTTGTCTGTGCTATCTAAAGTTATCTTTGGTAAAAATGATGTTGTAGGTCTATAACTATGAACTTCCCATTGCCATCTTGCTCTGGGTTGGCTGTGGGACATCACTGATACTGTAATTTAACATATTACAGAGTGCAGTGTACACTTGAGTCCTGGACAGGTCCAGATAAATAGCATATTATATCTCACAGGCATAGTCGCACTACACAACTGTCCCTCACATGAACAAGCATGATTTGCACAAAACTGTTGACTAATGAAAACTGTGGTGTGTAGATGGCAATAGGAATGTACACATAATGTGCCGTTTGGTGTATACACACAAATTCTGGTGTGTTAGATTTCGGAAATCAGTATCAAAAACCCAAGATCACAATCCAGCCTATTTAATCTAATCCAGCCAATCACAGTAAAGAGAGTATGAAATGAATAATCTAGTAATTATTTGTAATTAGTTTTTTCCATGTGTTGTGTAAATGACCACGTTGTGGGTGAGTACCACAGTGTTTCAGGCAGGGGTTGAACAATGAAACTGAAACATTGGCCAATTTATATTGTAGGTTGCATGGCTAAATTTGACCAGCCTAGTGGCCAATCTCTTCATTGATTGCACATTTCACCAGAGCAGAGTATAACACAGCTTTGCTTAAAATATTTCAATGCAGACAATATTATGGGTGACATATCAGAGTTCAAAAGAGGACAAAATGTTGGTGTGCATCTTTCTGGCGCATCTGTGACCAAGACAGCAAGTTTATGTGATGTATCAAGAGCCATGATATCCAGGATAATGACAGCATACCACCAAAAAGGACAAATCACATGCAACAGGAGTAACTGTGGACGCAAGAGGAAGCTGTTTGAAAGGGATGTCTGAGTACTAACCCAAATTGTATCCATAAAACATAAAATCACAGCTGCTCAACTCAATGCAGATATAAATGTGCAAAATGTCCTTTGTCTACCAAAACTGTTTGTCAGGAGCTTCACAGGATCAGTATATACAGTACATGGTCGGGCTGACATAGCCAAAACTTTGATCACATGGGAAAGTTACGGCGTGGAGAAGCCCCAACGAAGCATACCACTCTGTTACTGAGTGCCCTGAGTGAAGCATAGGGGTGGATCAGTGATGGTTTGGGCTGCAATATCATTGCATTCCCTCAGCCCAGTACTTGTGCTAAATGGGTGCATTACTACCAAGGACTACCAAAGCATTCTGGAGGACCATGTGCAAACATTGTATCCTGAAGGCGGTGCCGTGCATTAGGATAATAATACACCAATAAACACAGCAAGACTGGTGATGAAGTGGTTTGATGAACATGAAAGTGAAGTTGAACATCTTCCGTGGCCTGCACAATCACCAGAACTAAATATTATTGAGCCACTTTGGGGTGTTTTGGAGGAGCGAGTCAGTAAATGTTTTCCTCCACCAGCATCACATAGTGACCTGGCAACAATTTTGCAAGAAGAATAGCTCAAAGTCCCTCTGGCCACTGTGCAGGGCTTGTATCTGTCATTTTCAAAACCAATTGATGCTGTATTGGCTGGAAAAGGAGGCTCTACACCATACTAATGAATTGTTGGGGTCTAAAACCAGGTGTTTCAGTTTCATTGCCCAACCTCTGTGAGTGTATATTATAACTTAAAAGTGCAGTAAGTGATTTTTGAGAAATGCTTTTGACCACAGTGTCGGATTGATACCCAAAATACACTTGCAACCAATTAGAAATAAGGGGGTCTATCTAGTAGCAATGAGGGGAAATCAAAAGGCGGAGGGGTCCTGTTAAGTTTTGGGGTTGTTTGTTTTGTACTTTCAAATACCATTTGGCAAAATTAGTTTAGTACACCTTTAATCATTTTGTGTTGCGATACATAATTTTTGCAGTTGCTAGCAAGATGTATATGGGATTGCCTTTAGAGAATAATATGCTGACAATAATTGTAATGTTAAGTATTTTAATTAAACAGAAAGAATTGTTAGAAGTTTTATTGTCACATATTTTAGAGATTTAGAAGGGTTTCATATAATTCGAGATTTGATGTTACTACTGTGCAAAAGAGTAGCAGACATGTAGTGCTGGCCTTTTTGATAACAAAACAAATGCTTGCTGCTTTACTCAGTGAGCAATAACTGTGCTAATAGCAGTTCTGAGATCAGCTCCTTCTTACTCACCCAGTTTATATGTTACAAATAAAGTCAGCGCACAACATTATATAAGAATGCAAACATCCTTTTTACTTTTTTAAAATTGCTTTTTAAATTTGACACAGGGATATATTTCATTAACTTAGATCGATAAAACTTTATTAGTTTTATTAAATATATGTATAGAACAGTTTTCCTTAGTTTAAGTTCAAGGATTTTGCTATTTAGTCAGATGAACTGAATTAAAGGTGCAGTATATAAATTTGACACCCAGTGGTTGAACTAAGTATTGCACGCCTGGTTCAAAACACATGCAAGTGCAGATTGCCGAATTGATGACATCAACAAAAGTGTGTAGTGAGCCTAAAGGCTGACTTAAGACTGATAATATTAGTTTGAACACCATTTTACATGACATTTGTTGCCATACTACTGACAGCAGCAGCTGAAAGTTTACCTCAGATCTTGAAAATAAAATAAACCATTTGAAATTGAACTTTAGAACTGTGACTCAGTGCAAGCTAACAAATATTGGTTTTTGTTACTCACCCAGTTTATATGTTACAAATAAAGTCAGCGCAGAACATTATATAAGAATGCAAACGTTATTTTAACTTTTTTAAAATTGCTTTTTAAATTGGACACAGGGATATATTTCATTAACTTAGATCGATAAAACTTTATTAGTTTTATTAAATAAAGCCAACAAATATTGGTGATTCAGCATGTACATTTAATAATGATAAAGAGGTTTAATATGTATTAATTAAACGATAATCCTTACCATTTTGTTCAAGTCCAGTAAGTGCACCATTCTGTGCTTCTGAATGGCTTTATTTAAATTTCTGTCACATTTCATCTGGTGCAAACAGCCAAATTGTTTGGGGTTACAATGTAACCTGCTTACCTGTTCACATTCGTAATATTTATATTATTTGCTAATTGATAACCTCATGTAGAACTCTTGAATCTGTGTCTCATTTTGGGACTGCTATTGTCCACCGGAGGTCGCATTTTGGTCATGAACTTCATACTTTAAGAGCCTTCCTGACTGAAATACGCTGTTTTGCAACAAGGCAACCCAGAAATATAACTGCTGAAATATAATTGGCTAAACTGGCATTGAGCGGGTTAAAGGGACCAATACAAAGACAGCGTTCCAGCATGTAACTCACATTTTCAAAGCAGAATATCTGACTTTAGCATTGTTTTTCAGAAAAACAAGAATGCTCACGTAGCATGTTTCTTAAATATCTGTAAACATATCAAGGTATTTTTATTCTTTTATAAGAGTCAAAAATGTACATACAGCACCTTTAACAGAGATAGTTTTAATCACACCCATCCTACCAAATGTACACATATCCTTAATATCTTATCAGGCTGTAGAGAATTTGTGTCAGTGTCAATGAAGTGACACAACTGATGCCAATGCTGTAAAATGGCAGATGGGGTGGACCATTTCAATGTGGTCATGTCATTGGCCCATGAACATTTCCTGCTTGTTATCAAACAATTTCATAACTGTAACAACCCAGATAGCAAGCCGACATTGAATCAATGTCGATTATTGGTTATAAGCGTCAGTATCAGTCGTCGATCAAATTGAATCAACGTTCTTTATTTGGTCGGTACGTCGGAAGGTTATTACATCGATAATAAAACATTGATTCAATGTCGAAATGAAGTTGACTCTTCAACATATAGGCTACCCGACGCATCTGGTCGAAATCATAACATTGATTCAATGTCGAAATGAAGTTGACTCTTCAATATAGGCTACCCGACGCATCTGGTCGAAATCATAACATTGATTCAATGTCGAAATGAAGTTGACTCTTCAACATATAGGCTACCCGACGCATCTGGTCGAAATCATAACATTGATTCAATGTCGAAATGAAGTTGACTCTTCAACATATAAGGTGCGTTCGACTTCATGCAGCGCTGCGCAGATCGATCGAAGTCTGTCTTAAAGCGGTGCATGCTGGTTAGAAATTTTGGCCGGATTGATGCTGCGCCGACGGCATGTGACTGTCACATGTGGCATCAAAGTACCGCGACAGCGCTTCGAGATCAGACGACTGACTCAGCCCGCGCAGCAACTGAAGAGCGCCTGCATGAACTCTGATGACGACACCAATATAATACGATTGGCCAAGTTCACCGCATGACAACAACCACGTGTGATTCAGGTTTATTATTGGACAACATCCTTCTCACAAATTTCAAAACAAACAATTAACTGTTCATACACTCTCTATCTTGTACACATCATGCTTATTAAAAGACTACAAATATTTTACAGCAGCATCATCTTTTGTTAAGTAATTTGTTCATACTGACTAGATTGTTTGCACAGGTTTATTCTGCCTTTTTTATACAGACTACTAGCTCCATAAACGATATAAATGATATATTTTAGTAAATAACTTAAATATTAACTCAAATAAGTCTTACAGACTTGTAATACAATAATTATCATCATTGATCCTGACGATTTCTTAGCAAATTAAGTTATATAAAAATATGTAATATAAAAATATGATTCTAAAATATTTTATTTTCTGTCAAACCATATTACGCAGAAATAAAAGTTAAAAGTGTCATTGATGTACCTGCTCTTTCTGGGAAATTTCTACTGAAAGTGTAGCTCATTTATTTTGGTCATTTTGTTCAATCTTTTTGGATTAAAGGGCTTTTTTAAAAATGCCTTCATTATTCAAAATAATCCTATTCGTGGATATTTATTTCATTTTTATGTGCCCTTATTTTCCCCCTTATTTCTGATGCATTTGTATGTAGGCTACTTAATTTTAATTCATAATTCCCTTACTGTTTAAAATGAAGTTTGTAGAGACTGTATTTTGATTTTATTTGTACTTTATATCTTTTGTTGTTATTTCAATAAATAAATAAATAAATAAATAAATAAATGATCACGCCATGTGATCGGTAATCATGACTGCAGCAACTTGAGTCCCCGAAGTGGCCGGCTTGACGGCTCCGTTTTCAACTCCGCCCCCGCCTGCGCTCGGCTAATCTCGTTGATCACCGGCTGCAGCTGTGCTTAATGTCGAACGCACCTTTTGGCTACCCGACGCATCTGGTCGAAATCATAACACTGGTTCGATGTTGAAACTTGATTGGTGGACCCGGGCTGCGTCCGAAACCGCATACTTCCATACTATACAGTACGCTAAAATCAGTATGCGAGCCGAGTAGTATGTCCGAATTCATAGAATTCGAAAATCAGTATGCGAGAAGTACCCGGATGACTTACTACTTCCGGCGAGATTCTGAAGTGCGCATCCCATGCACGCTGCGCTATCCCATGATGCCCCGCGAGAGAATTCATGAATGGAAGTAAAGCGACGCAACTGACGCAGGTAGGTCACGTGACCATGACAAAATGGCGGATGTAGTACGTCCGAATTCCATTCATACTTTTTACATTCATACTGTATAGAACGTACTTTTCTAACGGTCGAGTAGTACGTTTAAATTCAAATGCAGTACCTACTGAGTAGTAGGCGGTTTCGGACGCAGCGCCGGAGTCGGTTCTTCTGCGCGAGTCAGCGTGAGGCGCAGGTGCAGCTCATCATTTGAATCAACTAACAAACCGAAGGCAGCGGACGGAACTGTAAGGTAAGCACGTTGTATTCGACGTTTCACATGTTTTATTTGTCGTTTTCCCAAGAATTTATGTCAAAATGTAACTTTTTAGATGTGTAAATTAACAATTTATCACTTCCTATACGTTTTTTAGTAAGCCCATGTCGCCCTGTGCGTACCCAGGCTATTAACTGCAGCTGATCTATAAAGGTAACGTTAAGGTAAATGAAAAGCTGTTTTGGTTATTTAATTTTCGATTTCAACACGATTAACTTCACTTTATGACTTCAATGCTTTTTAACCTGTGTAAAATATAAGATGATCTGTCAAATCGATTTGGAATGAGCATAAAACACATATGTAAGTTAATGTTGCTCTAGCTAACGTATAGGCTAAGTTATGAGAAACGGTTCGCAAATAACATTACGCATCATCGAGCTAACGTTAAACGAGATTTTTTAACACGTTATTACGTTAGCGAAGTGAATCGCTGTCAGTTTACGGTTTTGTTGCTCTATTTTTTTCTACATTTAGTGACAAACTCTTCGCCAGAGACGGTCCACAGCATTGAATGGGAAAAGCTTATAGAGGTAAAGTTGGTTTTATATTCGCACATTTGTTCATTTAGAAGTCTCTATATTGTTTATCATGTTACTTTGAATATTCGATCGAAATTAGCATGCAAGTGTGACTTCAAAACAACATAAACACTGTTTAGTTTACTGTAAACAATGTTGTACTTTGATAGTCATTTGCTGCTAATATGATTTTCATTTCCCTATTTAGAATTTGCAAAGAATACTTTTCTGACATTATATTATTAAGGAGAATGTCTGAATATCCGAATATAAAACCAACTTTACCTCAATTGTTCACAAACCATGCTTGTCTGTTTTTTTTTCTGATTGTAGTGCCATGTTCTGGTGTGCATTTTTTTTTATTTTCCTGTTTATTAAAATGTATTTTGTCTACATGCTTTTCTCTTGAGGTTACTGCAGTTTACTTGTACAAGTATCTAAACAAATGTTTGTAAACGCATTTATTTTGAAAAATATTTAATATCATTAAGCTTTTTAGAATTTCACAAGAAAATGAAATCCAAGATCATTTAATTTCTAACAAAATACCATGTTAACTTAATATTCTGTGTGAGGAGGAGTCAAAAATTGTGGCAATTTATGGTACCAATACTGTGGGTTGAACTGAAAATTTACCTTGGAATTGTACTTTGTAATAGTAGATACTGTACCTGGTGAGATTTCCCTACTGAGTAACATGTTTTTTTTTTCTTACAATTTTTTTTAATGGCAGTTTCTCTGAAATCTCCAGTTGAAGACATCAAGATCTGTAACCTGTGCCTGGACAGACGTCTATTCCAGTTCTGCCTACACCACACTAATCTCTCTGCCTATGTATGGATCACTGACTATTATGTTCTCTGAAGGTATTACTGGAGCGAAAGAACAGCACCCATGACTGAAGTTTCTGTTAGTGACCAGTATATTTGAAGTCTGAGAAAGTTTTTTTTTTTTTTTTTAACAAGTTGCAAATGTTTTTTTTTTTCCTCTCACACAAAGAGACCAAACGACTGGTTGTGCCTATAGTACAGTGTACTGACAATCTTTTAGTGTTTTTATGGTTGTATTAAATGCATCTTTATTGTTACAAAAATCTTAAGTAATTGTCACAACACATTGCACATTTGAGTTTTAATGAGAAGGAGAATTACCCAACAGGGCTTAACACTTTAAAAAAAAAAAAAAAAAAAAAAAAAAAATTTTACTGGCCTGGTGTGGAATTTAAAATTGAAATTAAGATGGAGAGCAGGAAGTAAAAAAACTGAATAGGAGACGTAAAGGAAAGTCTGTATTTTTTAAATTCATACCATATTACAAAGAAGAAATAAATAGAAATATTATGAAGAGGACCGTTTTTTACTGAAATAAAATGTATGCTCAGCTCTGATGAGACGCAGTTTAAAGTAGTTTTGTTTTTTTACATATAGATTTTCATTGCTTTAAAATATTTTAATGTTTTTATATTTACAGTTTGTATATAAAATGAACGCTTAGCTTATTGTTCGCAGTGATCGTTATAATAGGATCATGTGCATGGCATATGATTATGCAGTATACGTTACATTCTTTGGTCGCAGCACTGTATTTTATTTATTGCATTTAGTCATTAAACAATGATATTTTGAAAAAAAAAATAATAATTGTAATTAATAAACAAGCTTGCAAATCTTACCGGTTGTTGTAATATTTGAAGCTTGTTCTCAGACAAGTGTCTGGGTCACTAATACTTCGTATTTCTGGAAAATCTGGGATGGAATTCTAGTAAATGGTGGCACTGTAGACGAATGGCTTCCCGATAGTTTCACACAACCTAAAATAATTTGTTTTTATTTATTGACCTTGCTAATCCAGCAAGAATATTTTTTCTATGGTTGCATCTGAATTTTAGTTACTGTGATTGTATCTTTCTAAATTAATTAAATAAATGTTGTTCTTTAAACAGTTTAAACATTGTGATTTAAACCTGTGTTTTGACCCTAATAGTTAATTTTGTTATTATGCACATCTGAAATAAAATGCATTTTTTACTCTAATGAAAAATACATGTTGAAATAGAACACAAATAGACAAATGTATTTAATATTCTACAGTTTTACTTTGAGTAAATGGTTTTGACTATTTTAGTCAGTAATTTAAATGTTCTCTGTTTGTTTAAGTGTAGAAGGTTTGAATGAATTCATGCTCTTAACATATATTCACAGCTGTGTGTTTGTATCAATAAAAAATGATGACAGATTGTGGTGTGTTTTGTCATATATACAGAATAAATTATGTATTCTTGTAAAAAAAATGGTGATTAGGTCATATGGATTGGTTTAATGTTGAAAATGTTGTTTAAGTATTCATTTAAACGTTAAATCATTTAGATAGATTTTATGTTGAATATGTGTGGATTCTATGTTGTTCCAATCGACTTAAAATCAACATCGTTTCAACATTAGATAGACAAACTAATTAGGTCGATTATATGTTGAAAATGTGTGGATTCTACGTTTTTCCAATCAACGTCATTTCAACATTAGACAAACCAATTAGGTCGATTATATGTTGAAAATGTGTGGATTCCACGTTGTTCCAATCAACTATAAATCATCATTTCAACGTCAGGTGGACAAACCAATTAGGTTGATTACATGTTGAAAATGTGTGGATTCTATAACGTCGTTTCGATCGACTGAATATCAACATCGATTCAACGTTGGGTAAGTAACCAATTGTGTCGATTTCAGGTTAGATTTGAATGGAGTGCCTGACGTCGTTTCAACATTACCCCGATGAGCAAAACGATGTTGAATCGATGTCAAAAGAAACGTTGATTTTAGGTTGAAATTATGTCATTTTGCTTTCTGGGAAGAGGCATCTCAATCATAACTTAATTTTTAAACAGCTGTTATAACATTATTTATCAATATGTGGCTGTTTTTGGATTCTTGGAAGCTAAAGAAATTAAAAATGAGGAACAGGAAGTACATTGGGACCATTGTTTTTGTTTACATCCCTTGAAATGGTCACATTGATAACAGAATATTCTAGAGACATTTTAAAGGAACACTTTTGTGTTTATTTATTTGACAATATGCTCATTTTACAACTCCTATATAAACAACTGTTTATTTTTAAATCCATACAGCTGATCTTTTGGTCTGAGTGGGAGCACTTTTAGCTTAACTTAGCTTAGCGTAAATCGTTGCATCAGATTAGATCATTAGCATCTCACTCAAACAAACAAACACATTTTTTTTTCTTATTTAAAGCTTGACTCTTGTACATACTAAGACCAACTGAAAATAAAAAAGGGTTGTGGATGGCCAGCACAACTGCTGATTTTACTCTGTAATGAAATCTTTCACAATCACTGCAAGGTCTCTGATTTTCTCAGCATGGTCTTGTACTGAATGGATATAACAACTGGATCATCAATTGTTCTGTCGTAAAACAAACAGTCTCGAGTGATGTTTATATTATATATTCCGTGATATTTTGCAATCATGTAAAGTGAAACCTTTTTGCCCAAACAAATGTCAAATGTAGCATTTTTCCTCTAAAGCACCATTAAGTAATCATTCTCAGCTGTTAACATTAGGTAAAATGGGCACGCATGCTATAAACATGCTGTGAAGTGATTTGCTCTTTAAAGTGCTATAAAGAGGCACCAATCAGAAGCATGATGGGCTTTTTTGTGCTCCGGAGGTAGAGGGAGAAATGAGGATGGAGCGGCAAAATGCCTATCATGACTGATAAAAGAAAAGAACAAGCAGGTTCATTGTTCATAAACACCTCCCACAGAAGAGGACTATCGTTTTAATATCTTTTTAATGTTCTGCAGGAAATATGCATGTCATTTGGGTTCTTTCTGTTCCCGGAGCAGGAAGATAAGTCTGATTGGCTGGCAGAATTTAATTAGAGGTTCATTTTATCCTCGGTTTAAGTCCACACATTTTCCCACATACCTATACTCTTTTGTTCCCAATCCCTTTCATTTTAATTCTGGCTTCTAATGAGGACAGGATTATACAGGTTTGATGGACATCCATTATTCAGGTTGGGAGACTTGACTTCAAATGTGATAATTAAGGTTTTTGTTTTCATTCATGTCGTGAGTAATTATTCACATTGATTTGACACAAATCTCCCTACAGTTATCGAATGATGTAGTAGAGAAGTTCAAAAGAAAATGAAAATTCTGACATTACTTATTCACTTTTATTATATTGTTTCAAATTCAAATGCTGTGTGTGTGTGTGTGTGTGTGTGTGTGTGGCAACTTATTAGTATGTGGATATACAGCGGAGAGCAACTTTCAAAAAGTCTACAATTTCCTTGGTTTCGAAGTCATTGCTTAGTCCTATTTGGAATTACCTGTAAGCATATTTCATGAGTTACATATATTGCACCATATAAAATACTTAAAGGGCACCAGTGATGAAAATCAACTTTTGTAAGCTGTTTGGACAGAATTGTGTGTAGCTATAGTGTGTCCACAGACATATTGAAGTGATATAAAGACAATAAGTCTCTCTTTTTTTTTTTTTTACTTTCTGACGTTAAAATAGTCTCATTTCGAGGCCCACCGCAATGTGATGTAGGAGTGTGGTTTCCCCGCCCACCGAATTGATTGACAGCGTATTAACATGTCTCCATAGTAACGTGCATAATCATATCAACCAGACAGGACATGCGCAAAGCAACTGGGATTAAAAGATCTGTTCAGCTCTCTGTGATCATCAATCATAATAAAATGTTATCAAGAATGAGTTTAAACGTAAAAGTTTAAAACGTTTTTAAATCAGTGCATGTTTGTAATGAATTACAGCGATTTTACTGACTTTATCACCACAGCCGCGTGTCAGTACTATAAAAGAAGACACTTCAATCCCGTTTTGTGGACGTTAAATCAAGTTAATTTTGTACATTAACAGATATCCATACAGCTGTGTATATTAACGTGTATCCTGTTACATTTGCCAAAACAGTGCAAAGTTAAACGCGCGTGCTGTGTGTGTCCGCTGTGTGTATGTGTACTTTGTAACGACATTGTGTGTGACTCATCGTTGCAGAAAGGCTTGAATTAACTCCACAACAAATACATCAAATAATCACTGGGAAAGTTCTTACTGTGGTATTTCTCAAATCAAATCAATTAAATGTTTATTTCTAGGGCACACTTAATTACAACTTTTGGTTGACCTAGTTGCTTTAGAATAGCAGTAGCTTGTAAAAAACAGCAATAGACTACAATAAAAATAACAATATAAAACAATAGTAACAACAGTAAAAGTTTCTAAGAAAGAAGCAATTTAGTATAAGCTAGAACTGCCATCAGGGAATATTAAATGCACTCGAAAAAAGATGGGTCTTTAACATCGATTTAAAAATAGATAGAGTGTGTGCTGATTTTTAATGGTAACTTATTCCACAGTTTTGGACCCACAACTGCAAAGGCTCTATCGCCCCTGCATTTGAGACGAGATCGAGGTATTTGCAATAGATGGCAGCCGGAATTTGATCTAAGCGATCGGGTTTGGGCCTTAGTAGTGATCAGATCAGAAAGATATGGTGGCTCTAGGTTATGCAAGGTTTTATAAACAAAGAGTAAAATGTTATAGTCTATTCGGAAAAGAACCGGCAACCAATGTAGTGATTGCAATATTGGTGTGATGTGGTCATATTTTTGGCTACTCGTGAGCAAACCGGCGGACGCATTTTGAACCATTTGAAGTCTAGAACTAGAAGATGAAGATAGACCAATATATAAATAATTACAATAATCTAATTGCGTGGAAATAAAAGCATGAATAGTTGTTTCAAAGAGATGATAAAGATAAATTAAATAGATTTTGAACTTACTATTTTACTTATTTGTTTGTCAAGTTTTAGACTACTGTCTAGCAGAAACCCAGGATTTTTAACTTCAGAGGTGAGGTTTAATACACCGAGATCAGTAGGTGGTTTGCTAGAATGCTTCGGAGGACCAAAAAAAAACCTCAGGTTTTATCTTCAAAAGCATAAAGTTATCGGTGAGCCAGAGTTTTATTTTGCGAAGACAATCTTCGAATCTCTTGAGGGTTAAGCTATCGTTTTTTTAGATAGGTATATAAAGCTGAGTATCATCTGCATAGCAGTGATACATAATTTCTCACAACTGTAACGTGAGATCTGCTTCCTTCATGTCTGTCTCTGATGGAGGCGAAGACACACTGACAGGCATGTGGTAACGGTGGGGTGGGATGGGGGGGGGGGGGGGGGGGGGACTAGCATTAAAGGCACAAGCAACAAAAACAGCTAAATTGTGTTCAGAGCAGAAAATTCCAATAATCAGAAAGATATAATAAATAATCTGATGGGTGTTTTGAGCTGAAACTTTACACACACATTCCTAAAGACTTATCTCAAATCTTGAAAAAGTGGTAAAATATTAGGATTATTACAAGGATTATGTAGGATTTTACCGAGTGGTTGAACTAGGTATTGCGGTCCAAATTCAAAATATTGGAGAGTTTTTTTTTTTAAATCTAGTTCATCCTAAGGATGAAAAGTAAGGACGATTGTAAGGGCCTATACAATCATGGGGCCCCAGAGACATTGTCAAGGGCCGCGACACCTCCCCACCTCACCCGGCTCTTCAATTTCATCCGCAACGCCAACCCCCCAGCTTCTCCAGTAAGGTAGGAAATTAAATATGACAGAAATGTGGATGACATATGGATGATTGACAGGGGACGTAAGTAAGCAACATATCGGTCTGTTAATGAAGAAGTTGTATGTCCCAAAGCTTGCATACTCTTCTGTTACTCACAAAAAAGTATATACTTTTCCTTCACAAAAAAGTGCATACTTTTAAGGCGTAGTATACGTATGTGTATTGGGACACAGCATCTGACTGTAGGTTTGACTAGTGATGTCCTGTAAGAGACTAGTGATTTCCTGTGAAAGACTATTTCCTGTTGCTGCAGATGTGTTAAAGCCTGTACACTTCCTATTAATTTTTGACTGCTCTACCCACCAGCAAAGGTAGCTGTAATCTTTCTTTGTGCTGCCATCATTGCTGCTCTAATTTTAATCACTGTGCTATCCAAAACAAAGAAAGGGTTTTTGTTGAACTGTCTTGTTTGTTTGTAAAACACTGTTCTACTAGCATGTTAGCCACAGCTAAAACCCCTTCAAAACATGTCATACCTGTCAACGTTGTGATGTGAAAAGAACGGATACTTCCCAAATATATTTATACTCATTTAAGACAAAATAAAAAAAACACACTAATATAGCATGTTTAATTATTATTATTATTATTATTATTATTATTATTATTATTATTATTATGTGTATATGTCTGTTCAAACGCACAGAAAACCCAGAGTGTCCACTGTCGCTCTACTTCAAATCGCATGTACAGAATCCATTTAGAAAACTGCATCTACTGTATTTATCACTATGGAGCGCCTCTGATACTAGCTATGTTTCCATCCAAAACTGCGAATGAACTTTATGCGCAAAACTGGATTATCACATAAAAGACGTGCGAATAAAACAGCGTTTCTATTCAACGAGTCAAAGCGAACAAAATCATCACTTGATGATTAACTGGCGCCAAATATCAACAGTAAAAACTGAATTTGCTGCAGTAGGAGAAGCTGCGTCAATCTTTTCTTCATCTAATTCTGACACGCAATGAACGCACGGTGGCGTTTGAAGGTGTCAGACGCGGAGCACAGACGCTCTTGATTCTGGATGTCATTAATAATATAATAACACTAATCCTTAAACGGTAAGGCATTTTAGAATGACAAAAACAACATTTCAGATGGTTTCAGATGTGCTCTGCTGCTGGTTTGTCCATTTACACACATTTTTATCATCACATGATCTCCAATAACAAAATCACATGACCTTTTTTTAATGCACATACTGTAATTTGTGCGGTAAAAGTGTTTCCATCGTATGTGTATCTTATCGAATAAAAAGTTTATCCTACTCAGTTATGCGCACATGTTTTTTATGCGCATTTTCAAAATTTATGCGCATCATGACGTTTCCATCAACCGTTTTTTTATGCGCATATCCAAAATGCACATAAAAATAGGTGGATGGAAACATAGCTAGTCACTCACCGCTACATGAACTGACTGATTTGAGGATTGCATGGGAGGAGCAATGCCGCCTGTAATGGAAAGGAAGGGAATCCTGCTGTTTTTATATTTATTTCAAAGTGTTTTCATGCCTAAATAAAATGAGCACACAGAACAAATTCACATTTAAGAGCAAGAGGCGCCCCCTGGTGGTTTGGCGGTATGGTTTGCATATAGGGAGGATTGGCTCTTTGATGTTTATTGCCACCCTTCATACAAAGATTAAAAATATGGGAAAATACCTTTACAGGATGATAGCAGGATAGAATTGTAAAATACAGGAGAATCCCAGGAAAAACAGGGGGGTTAACAGGTATGAAATATGTAAGATGAAGATTCTTTTTCTTCTCAAAGAATACAGAATACAATGTTTATAAATGTTTATCTTTTTTTAATCTTCACTGGGCGACGCGGTGGCGCAGTAGGTAGTGCTGTAGCCTCACAGCAAGAAGGTCGCTGGTTCGAGCCTCGGCTGGGTCAGTTGGCATTTCTGTGTGGAGTTTGCATGTTCTCCTCGCGTTCGCGTGGGTTTCCTCCGGGTGCTCCGGTTTCCCCCACAGTCCAAAGACATGCGGTACAAGTGAATTGGGTAGGCTAAATTGTCTGTAGTGTATGTGTATGAATGAGTGTGTATGGATGTTTCCCAGAGATGGGTTGCAGCTGGAAGGGCATAAAACATGTGCTGGATAAGTTGGCGGTTCATTCCGCTGTGGCGACCCCAGATTACTAAAGGGACTAAGCCGAAAAGAAAATGAATGAATGAATAATCTTCACTGTATGTTCTGGATATCTCTCTATGTCTTCATATGTGTGGACTGTGGAGAGCAGATTTTGTGTCAGAATGGTGTTGGCAGATTCAGAGGGTCTGAGTTTGGGCTCGGGGCATAGGACAGACCCACATAACCCTGAATGAGTGCACTCAGCAGGGGTTAATGAGAGCTGCCATGGGTCGGTTACCTCACTGAATACTTTCTGCTCCATTGATATGACAACCCACCTCTGGCAACAGTCATCTGTGTCTGTTCTACACACGCATAAAGCATGTAATAGTGCAGGGAGGAATATATATACTGTATATATATATATATAGACTGAGGTAAAAGACAATGCATCCACAATCATTTTTACTTGTTTGGTCTTTTAGACTGGATATACAGTCAGAATATTTTAATATTAAATGTTAGTTTTTTATCAGGTAGTTGAGTGGTTTGTTAAGGCAAGGCAAGTTTATTTATATAGCACATTTCATACACAATGATAATTTAAAATGCTTTACATAAATGGGAATAAAAGAAACCGGTATAAGAAATAAAAAAAACAAAGAATGATAACTATTAAAAACAGATTAAAATGTGTTAAAACAGGTTTTAAAGGTGCAATAGTTCAATCTGTTGGACATAGCACAGACCTGTTAGGTATGTATTCAGTGAGCATACCCAGAAAGCATTTTTTGTTTTTTAAAAGATGTCTAATAGACGTCTAATAGACATCTAAACAGTCGTCTTGGCGAAAACAAGGCTAAATTTAGGCTTTCAGTGAAAATCTAATAGACATCTAAGAATAGCCCAAAACTAGACTAGTCATCAAATAAACAGAAATGAATGACTACACATATAAAGTCTGTCTAATGTGTCTATTTGACGACTAGTCTAGTTTTGGGCTATTCTTAGATGTCTACTAGATTTTCACTGACAGCCTAAATTTAGCCTTGTTTTAGCCAAACTGTCTACGTTTGGATGTCTATTAGACGTCTATTAAACACAAACTTGTTTGCTGGGTATCTGTAATGTATTGAGGTCCTAAGCTATTTAGTGATTTATAGACAAGTCTTGGTTTCCGCTACATTCATTTTTCCATGGCGGGGCGCCACACTAAAATTCATTAACCGAAACAGCTAGATCACAGTTTCCCATTTAAAAGCTTCAGTTGTTGCTGTTTTTTTTATTATACTGGGTTACAATCGCACCAAAACATATTAAAATGTAAGTCGATTATAACAGTGCGAACGTTTCTGTATTCATAGTTATTCGTAGTGCATTATTATTATTATTAGTGCACCCTTAAAGGTTACATGCTGACTGACTGACTGACAGGGCTGCGCGATGCCAGCAAACACAACGTAGTTTTCAGTTATGATGAACACAGTTTCCATAATTATACTTTATGGTCACACTTTATTTTGATGGTCCGTTACATTGTATCTACATGCCAACTAATTCTCATTAGATTATAAGTAGACTATTAGGTTAGGGTTAGGGTTAGTGTAAGTTGACATGTACTTGCAAAGTTTCTTATAGTCAGTTAAATGTCTATTGAAGGAGCAGTATCAACAGATATTAAGCAGACAGTCTACTAATACTCAAATGGACCATCAAAATAAAGTGTTACATACTTTATTTATGGACAAAGGTCTGTGGTTCTGCATACAATTACTTTATCTTGCTGTAGTTTATGGCCGTTTCACTTTACTTCTGAACACATCAGTGCCGTACTGTAGGTCTGCTGGAGACATTCATAAATATCCCTAGCAAATCTAAAAGTGTTGGAGACATTCTCGTTACACACTAAACACACTAAATCGCACTTTAGCAGCGTTTATTTGAGCAAATCAGCAGTGTATATTTAAGCGCGTGCAAGACATTTTGTGCACGAACGGAGGAAATGCAGTGCGCAAGCAAAGAGATTCGCATGCTCACATAAATGTGATCTTGACTTGTACTGCGCTCACAACATTTGTAATTGAAATAATGCCATAGGTACTTTAGTTGGAACATCTGTGTAAAAGGCCTGCCACCAAAGCTGAAAAAAATCCTAGAGGATACACTGCAAGTAATAATACTTTAAATCTATTCTGAATGTAACTGGGAGCCAGTGTAAAGACTTAAGGACAGGTGTGATGTCTTCAGATTTTCTGGTTCTGGTCAGAATCCTGGCAGCAGCGTTCTGGATGAGCTGCAACTGTCTGACTGTCTTTTTGGGAAGGCCCGTGAGGAGTCTATGACAGTAATCCACCCTGCTGCTGATAAAAGCATGAACAAGTTTCACTAAGTCCTCACTGGAAGCATCTAATTCTTGCAATGTATTTGAGATGATAGTGTGCTAATTTACTTACTGCTTTGACATGACTATTGAAATTCAGTTCTGACTCCAGAATCACACCAGGATTCTTGACCTTATTTTTTGTTGTTTGACGTTTAGAGCCAAGGTACGCATTCACCTTGAGAACCTCATCTCTGTTCCCAAACGCAATTACTTCAGTTTTCTCTTTGTTTAACTGAAGAAAGTTTTGGCACATCCAACTGTTAATTTCATCAATGCATTAGCATGTATTGGTTAATGTGGTTAGAATAGTTGTTACCAGTTCCCCCCAATCTACATATACAGTTGACGTCAGAATTATTAGCCCCCTTTTGATTTTTTTTTTTTTTTTAAATATTTCCCAAATGATGTTTAACAGAGCAAGGACATTTTCACTGTATGTCTGATAATATTTCTTCTTCTGGAGAAAGTCTCATTTGTTTTATTTCGGCTAGAATAAAAGCAGTTTTTAATTTTTTAAAAGCCATTTTAAGGTCAAAATTATTAGCCCCTTTAAGCTATATATTTTTTTTCGATAGTCTACAGAACAAACCATTGTTATACAATAACTTGCCTAATTACCCTAACCTAATTATCCTAGTTAAGTCTGAAAATGTCACTTTAAGCTGTATAGAAGTGTCTTTTAAGAGTTCACACTTAGCTGATGATTGATAATAAAAGCTTGTTTGGCATGCTGTCCCGGGAGAGAGCCCTGAGCTTGTAAGATCCTCAAGCCCTGGGCTCCCTCCCGTTTGCAGGGCGAGAGGGGAGTTTGAGCTCAGGTAGATCTCGATAAACTCCCCCGGCTAGCTGAATGATGGAAATGGATGGCTGAGGAGAGAAGTGTTTTCTTAGCTTGACTATGGTATTAATTTTTTGTGTGTTCGATTTACTTAGGGTGCATGTTATTTGGACTGTGGGAGGAAACCGGGGAACACCCACGCGAGCACAGGGAGAACAAGCAAAACTCCACACAGAAATGTCTTCTGGTTTAGTAGGACTTAAACCAGCAACATTCTTGCTGTGAGGCCACAGTGCTAGTCGCTGGGCCACCGTGTCACCCGTCTAAAAAGGAGGGAAAATAGGGGGGTGGGGGGTTCAAGACGAAGATATTGAGATAAGAAAACTCTGGTGATTTATAGTGAGTTAGGAGTCATCTGATTGGATAATCAATCATGGGATAATGCTGGAACAGCTGAGAACAATCATAAGCACGTGATCCTCTCGAAATGTGTTTACATATAAACTTCATTAAAAAACATCTAGTAAAATATGATGTACTGTCATCATGGCAAAGGATGAATAATTCAGGGGGGCTAATAATACTGACTTCAACTGTACATATGTAGTTTTTTAAATTTATAGAGTTTGGTTTGTTTTCATTTCAAAATTTTAAGAATTGCGGTGGCATGGTGGCTCAGTGGTTAGCACTGTTGCCTCACAGCAAGAAGGTTGCTGGTTCGAACCCCGGCTGGGCCAGTTGGCATTTCTGTGTGGAGTTTGCATGTTCTCCCCGTGTTCGTGTGGGTTTCCTCTGGGTGCTAAATAAATTGGCTGTAGAGTGTTTCCCAGTACTGGATTGCAGCTGGAAGGGCAGCCTCTGCATAAAACCTACTGTATGCCGGAATAGTAGTTAAGAATTTTATTGTGATTTATTGTTTTGTCACTTGTTTTAAATATGTATTTTGTAATTTTATATTGCGGTTATTATTTTAGTTTAATGTTACGATAAAGCGAAATGAGTAATTTGCCATGGCTAGTTGTTATAAAGTATGCTTTCTTATATCTGCATTTATTATTATTGTTCAGTTTAACATTTCAAATTGCAAACATTATTTTAGCGTTAATTGTTTAGTTTTTATTTCAGATAACTGCCGTGCAGTGTTTCAAGGTGATTGTTAAAGGAATGGTCATGTAATTAGAATCACTTGTTCAAATGAGAAATGGTTTGTGGCACTTTGATGAAAAATAAAATTGTTTTAAATTTCATGCAATTTTCATCCTCTTTAATGATGGCAGCTGGAACTGAAATGTTTTTTTTCCCCCAGCTGCTGAGGAATTTTGATTACAACTGACAATGATTTATTTTTCTCTCTTTTTTTGCACCAAATCACTGACAAGAAGACCAGGAACGTGCATTAAAAAAGTAAATAGACTTGATTTTGATCTGATGTTGACTTTAAATATCCGACAATTATCGGAGTTACTTCCTTCCTCCTCCTTTCAGCATGATCGTAAATGGCCTTATGCATATTCATGGATATCTACGTCACATGAAATCCATCATCAGCACTCTTTGAGAGAGAGAATGCAGCGGTTCATCCGCAGCATTGGCGTCTCAGTCTCTTAACATCTGATTCATGTTGATCTGTAAGGCTAGATTCATGATGTGAGTGGAAGTCAACAATACATGTAATGAAAATTGCTCTTCTACCATCTGGAGCCTTATGTCAGAGGCTCATTCATGAAACAAGAGTACCAACAAAGACGCACACACACACACACACACACACACACACACACACACACACACACACACACACACACACACACACACACACACACACACACACACACACACACACACACACACACACACACACACACACACACACACACACTGCAGAAGGAAATGCATACATTCCCCAAGTGACCACTAGAGTGCTGTGCAGCATTACAGATTGCATTCATATAATGTTGGGAGAGTTAAACGCACTGACTATATTAGAGTTGTGGCTTTTTAAAAGCAGGCTTTACAATATGGATTTCCCATAATGCCTATACAGTCCAATAAATACTGAATCACTCTTAATTAAACGGCTGACATTTAAAGAAATGTTTTTCTCCATCATTTTTTTCTGTGATATTAAATGGTACATATACTGTGAAGAAAAGTGAATCACTTTTCCAGGAATTATTTTTGTTGTTGTTGTTGTTGTTGATTCGCAATCACCTTGTAGAAATAATACCAAAGGCAAACTGATAGATTCAAGACACTAATTGAGATTCATCCCAACGCAAAATCAGGGAAATTGTATTCGTTATATAAGCAACATACTGTAGATTAATTTATAATTACAGACAGCTGGAGAGAGACAGTTTAGATGTACAATTAGCAGACCATAACTTTAAATGCAAGGAACAGTATGGTGTATTAAATAAACATATTTCAAATGAACGTATTAAAAAACAGTTTTGAGCATGAAGGGCTAAAACATTCCAGTTTACAGATCTGAATTAGTTTTTGTCTGTCTGTCTGTCTGTCTGTCTGTCTGTCTGTCTGTCTGTCTGTCTGTCTGTCTGTCTGTCTGTCTGTCTCTGTCTGTCTGTCTGTCTGTCTGTCTGTCTATCTGTTTGGATAAAATTAGACTACTTGAAAGTTATGAACAATGAATTTGAGTAAAATGTTAATATTTGTCGTCTATTCCGAAAAAAAAAAAAAAAATTATATATATAATCACATATAAATCATAAATTATATATTATAATTATATATATATATATATATATATATATATATATATATATATATATATATATATATATATATATATATATATATATATATATATATATATATAATCATTTAGTAACTTGAAGTTAAAGTTGTCTATATATAAATATAAAAGCATATAAATATAAAATATAAATATAAAAACAAATATAAACATTTCTGAAAATATGGCACCTTTACTAATATAGTGCTAAATTTTGTGAAATTTTTATTTTTAATTTGGATGAAATATGAGTAGTTTAGAGAGTAAAGCAATACTTACATTTTGTATTAAATAATGTTCTATCTAGCTGATATATTTATGTAAAATAAAAGCAACATACATATTCTAACATGTACTTATTAAAATATGTCAAATAATAAAAAAAATATCTTACTAAATTTCATCATATTTTAAATGATTAAAAACATTTTGCTGACAAATGGGTCAAACCTAATGGTTTAAATACATAAATGCATAGTACTAATTAATATGTTGGGACTGCATTGTGATGGTCTTTTAATATGTCATCAGCTATATATTATATTTTACACAACAGTTCTGTCTGATTCTTGAATCTGATTGGCTGATAGCTGTGTGATATTCTTTAATTAAAAGCACTCCTACAGCCTCTTCACCTTTTGCTCTTGTGTAATACTCCACCCACATACAGCGACAAGCAGAGGACACTATAGTTTGACAAATATTGCTGCTGTTGGACAATGTACTTTTGAGGGTTTTTTTTAGACGAGAATGTTGTTTAGATTGCAACCATGCAGTTTATTTATAAGGATAGTGGCTATTTTTAAATATTTATCATTTCAGAGCATCGGATTCGGTGCATCGACTGCCATCAGCCTTTTGGGCAGACCAAAGAAAATGACGGTTGACGTTCTGCCACAAGATGGCAACAGAGACCGCATAATAAGTCCTTAGTGGAGAAAAACAGACTTTAATTAGCATAGGTTCCAAACTACAGGCGAACAATTCTTTGTAAATCAGGTAAGTGACTTTCTAAGTCAATCTCTCTCTTATTTTGTCGTGCTGTATTTATACCACAGAAACGGGTAGTGTTGGCTTTGCCCTGGCTTTTTTGGGGTTAATTATTGTGAAATCTGCAACAGAGAAATACTGGGAAATCTGTGTAGATTGATGGCATTTCATGCTGTCCAGCCTTATAATCTTAAAATATGAGTAAAATTACCTGTTTTGTCATCACTTTAGACATTACACTAGAGAATCAGTCAAATACTAGCTCCTAAGTTACGTTTGTGAATTAGTAACTGTTTCTGCTGTTCTGATGTCAGCTGCAGATGTGAATGAATGGCAGAAGAAAGTAGTTCCTCATACAAAAAGGTTTTTGAGACTCTCCGGGTTTGATTTTCTTTTTTATACACTATTATGCCGTCAAACTGTTGTATGAATGCAACATCACACTCGTAGCACTGCGATATGGCTGTATATCAGCACTGGTGGGGCACTAAGGCACTCGGCCTGTGGCCTCGATATATAAATAATAATAAATAAAGAAATAAAATAAATAAATAATAATTTAATAAAATAAAATGAATAAAAAATTTAATTGTAAAAGCACTTTTATTGTTCTGTTGCTTGAAATCCCCCTATAATCTTTGAACTTCTTTTTTCTCAGTTTACCTATTCATTCATCATATTTCACATTTCCCAATTGTTTTGTCAGTAAATGCAATGCACTGCAGGTCCTTCCCTAACCCTCAAATGTATTGCAGTGGTTGTGTTCATTGGTGTGAGGTGACTGTAACTCAAGGCAGGACTGCTGGAGGTGGATGTAGACACACGGAGGAGAGAAGCTGATTAAGAACCTCCGCAGTGTGAGAGCAGGGCTTTCTGCCCCCGTGCTACCAGCTGACCTTGCACAATTCAGCTCCATGAAGCCAAGTCACAGCCATCCCACTGAATAAAAGCTTGCTGGCCATATGGGTCATGCCTAAAAACACTGCTTTCCTTCCTGTCATACAAAGTGCCCCCACCTACAAAAAACGCACACGCAGCATTTAATGCCCTGTAGCACCAGCTCATAAATGCTCTGAGCCATTGGGAGAACATTGAATCTGACATCACTATTACCGGATTCTAAACTAGCCTCGAGGAAAAAGAAAAGTCTGTTATGATTCGCTCACCTTTTTGTTGTTTCCAAACTTGTATGCTGTTATTTTTTTCAGTTGAATTCTAAATGTGACCCTGAACCATGAAAAGCAGTCCTACGGGTCATTTTATTTAGAAATCGAGATTACGTCATCTGAACGCTGAATAAATATACCAAGATACTGGCTGATACTATTATTTGAAAATATGGGATCTGAGGGTTAAAAAAGAATCAAATTATTGAGAAAATGGCCTTTAAAGTTGTACAAATTAAGTCCAATGCACATTATTAAACAATAAGATTTGATATTTTTCTAGTTGGAAATGTCTTCATGGAGCAGGATCTTTAATTAAAATTAACATTATCATTTTTGGATCAAAGTAAATTGATCATTTAGACTAATACATTGCATTGATGGCTAATTCCTTCAAATATACCTAAGCGACTTAAGACAAATGTTATTTAAGTTTATTTTTTAATTTTTATTATTTATTTTATATTTTTTATTATTTATTATTTTTATTTTATTATTTTTTTTCATGCAAACGGTTGTTTATATAGGGAACATCACTGACATTCTTCCCTCCTGAAGTTCATTGCTAATTTACTCACTTGTTTATTAAAACTGAAATATGAAAATGTATTAGTACATGTAGAAATTAACATCAAATGGATAATTTACTCAAAAATAAAAAAGTGCTGTTAATTTACTCACCCTGAGGCCATCACACATATAGATGACTTCATCTTCTGTTGAGCAAACAATATTTGTTGCTGAAAATGTGGTCTTTTTGTGATCCATAAAATGCAAGTCAATGGCTATCATCAATTTAGGAGTCAGGCTCATTCTGAAAGCGTACCTCTATATACATTTCGGGAGAGCACCAAATAGAGGAATTACCAACCTACATCACACATCACATTACATGGGTTCGCGGTTGCAAAAAGAGACCGGTTGCAATAGCAAACATGTCGTGTTGTGCGGTAGGATGCCAAATTCGATGTACAAACTTAACTTTTTCCATACACCACACTGCTTTTAATGCCAAGACGTCCTTGGCTAAAAGGGAGCTGAATCGAGTGACGACCTAATTAGAAATGCTTGACTCTGCAGTTCTCATTTCATATCAGGTAAGTTCACGCTATGCTGAATCATACGCATTACTCGTTTTTGATTGCAGCAATGATTTCAGCAAAAACAGTTAAATATGGTGAATTAAACTGCGGACCCTGAATGCTAAGAATGAAATGTAAGAATGTAGGTTCACATACCCTGCCGTACAGGTGCTGTTCGCTGTCAGAGTGCAGTTGTTTTGCTTGTAGATGATTACCCAACTCTTGTACAGCTCCGTTTTTTTCCTTGTCTTTGGCTAGGCAGAACCTCGTTTTTTAGCACTACAAAGTTTTGAATCTGGTAATCATGGAACATTATTTCTTGCACATGACCACACAGAACAAAATTGTAGGCATCCAAAGACTTGAAGGACTTTAACTATTCTCTTGTAAAAACACTTGGAGTTTTAATGAGATAGTTGTATATTTTGGGCTGGATGCTTGGCCATTTCATCTTATCCAATATCCACTGGGAGGGTGCTATCGCAAATGGACCTGTCAGACAAACGCCGCTCACTTTAACATTAATTTTGCCGAATAACTGTGCTTATCACTGGGTGACAAGCTGTTATAATACGCTGAAAGCATTATGTAAATAATATAATATGTAATCAATATAACTTATTTCTAAGACAACAACAAACTCTGTACCGCATAGAATGTCATTCCCTCGCTGTAAATCCACCAGAGGCTGCTGTCGAATGACGGACTGACTGACTGACCAACCAACTGATACCCCCACCCACCTCTCTTCCCTAAACCCAACCTATAGTGTTTTCAAAAGCACCGATTGACCAGTGCTCACCCACTTCTCTAAACCCAATTGCTTTGAAAAGCAATCCAGAAAAAGAAAAGCCCCCTGATTTTTCCCACATTTTCAGATTTTACCACATTCTCACCATGATATTTACTTGTTTATTTAATTTTTTGGCTTCTGTTTTTGTCTTACCTGCTTTCTGGTACCGTTCTTCGCCAGACTCGAAGCCGTCGCTGCGGTCGACTCCTCTCTGCATCTAAAGTCCGCTGACGTACGCTGTGAGCCACTATACAAACTGGTAACAGCAGAAAAGCCTGAAGGTAGGCGGTCAGCTGCTAGTGCGAAAAAGGAATGGCCTTATACCGCCCTGTAGCATTTATTTTAAAGACGAAATGCAGCCATACGTACTTCTGGCTACATAATTCCCAATCTTCAGAAATGTATATAGGGCTACGTTTTCAGAATGAGCCTATGTTGCAACAAAAGCATATACAGACAAAACTAAATTAATACCCCTCAATACAATACACACATAAAAGAAGAAAAAAAAAATGGGTTCAATGAAGCCACTTCTCTGGTGGTTCTTTAGTGTGGTTAATTTGCTATATAGCACAATAGGTACTATCATTAAAAGTGTTTTTTTTGTTGTTGTTGTTGTTGGTGTTTAGAATCATATTACTGTATATGTTTTTGTTGTAAACATATGATTCACTTAAGTAAAATTTACCACAGTTCTTTTGTGTTTGTAGTGTTATATAGTGCTTAAAAAACTCAAAAACCTGCTGGAGAACAAACTATTACAGGTTCTTTATAGGTTCCATATAGCACTAAAATTAACCATCCTATGATTATTCAATTCATGTTTATTTCTGTAGCGCTTTTACAATGTAGATTGTGTCAAAGCAGCTTCACATAGAGGTTCTAGAAAATTGAAATGGTCAGTCCAGTTTTCAAAGTTCAGTTTAGATCAGTTCAGTGTGGTATAAATGTCACTGCTGAAAGTCCAAACACTGAAGAGCAAATCCATCAATGCGCAGCTCCACAAGCAAGCAAGCCAGTGGCGACAGTGGTGAGGAACAAACTTCACCAATTGACGAAAGTGAAGAAAAAAAAAACCTTAAGAGAAACCAGGCTCAGTTGGACATGACCATTTCTCCTTTGGCCAAACTTCCTGTGCGGAGCTGCGTACTAGGCACCAAAGGCTGAAGAACACTGGACGTCCATTGAGGAGAACTGCAGGTGTGAGTAGGTCACCGGCAGGTGATCACGCTGCCCACAGGATCAATGCGAAGACTCATCTGTCACTGAGTTCTTTCAGGAATCAGTCTCATGCTCTCCGCTCCTCCATGACCGCCACAGCGTCTGCTCAGGATATGGTCTGGTTATGGTTAATTATGGGCCAAAGAACCACTGAAGAACCTTTAGTAGTTTATTTTTCTGAATTATTCTTAAAATTTGTATAGTGTCACTTTAACTTTGATTAATAAATGCTGTAAAATATTTTCCATTGTTATTTCTTAATTCTGATTATTTGCAAAGATTTAGACAATCTAGTCTGCAATTAGGCATGGACCGGTATTAGTTTCTAGCACTATGATAACCTTGGATAAAAATATCACAGTATTGTGACTGCTTCTGTAGTCTGCTCTAGTTTTGCTCTAGTCTGAATGAAAAAACAACTTGTGCACAATATATTTTATTTTAGGAAAGATTTTAAATAATTTGGAGCAGTAAACATGTCAGGCTAAATAATTCAAATAAATCATTGACTTCTGCTGTCTTCATTAGTATCAAAACCACACATTTCTGAACAACACATAAACAAAACCTTATATATTAGGAATGCTATAGCAGATAACTTTAGCGGTTTTAAAACCTTGACTTTTCCCAAACCACGGTAAACAATACTGAGCATTTTATTCTCAAACCAGTCTGATCCAATTCCAGAGTTTGACTCGATGTAATCCATGCCAGACTTTCCATGCGTTGTTGCTTTCAAGCAACACCGATTTGTTTTGTGCTTCAGCATAACTTTTCAGAAAGCCTATCCTCACAGCATGAATGTTCAGGGTGAATATAAATAGATATATTGATTTGTGCATGGGGGTGTATTAGTGTGGATGGTAACGGCAGACACAACAACTTGGCTGATTAGTTTGTTGGTCAGAGTACGAGAGGAAACCAGTGGAAGTCTGAATAATCAAAGCTTGCGTCCCTGTGTGCTGTCTGCCAATAGACCCCCTCATTACTGGGATGTTGACAATCAGCTACAGCAATGCTGACACTATTTCCTAATCCTCGGAGGCCGGATCCTTTGAGTGTCATGGGAGGGGGGGAGAAGGCTTCGCAAAGCACTTGTATGATAGAGAGAGATGCTTTGTATAACAACAACAGCTTGTTTCTTCCATCCTTTTTACATGCATGAGTTTCCTGGCATATCCAGTGTGCTGTCCTGCAATGTTCCTTTCTGTTCCCTTTCTCTCGTGGCACTAATTACATGGTTACACTAAGCTATTATTAGGCATCCTTTTTTGTTTACTTAATGCCGTCTTCGTGTGCGTGTGTTTTATGTAGCCTTGGTTTCCAGGCGAGTATAATCGGCACTTATAATATGCGAAACTGAAAATAACTTGGAGATACTAGCAGCATTGCTCAGATGCGTAATGAAATTGAGGATCAGAATGGATAGAATTGTACGGCGTTTAAAAACGGCGTGTGATTGGACTGAAGCAATGAGTCATTGTGTGATCATAATGACTCAAGTCAAAATTACTTATTTATAGAGCCAGCGATTTGCACTCCTGCCTTCCCCATTATGAACAACGACGTAACTTGAGAGATGAAGCTATTGCATAATGTTTGAAAGGTTTGGAGAACTGAAAGAGATTTCACATGAATAAAATCCCCATTTGGTCGCATTAATTCTCCGGTGTCATTCAGATTGAACTTGGTTTGATTCATTTGTGACAGCCGCTGTCAGTTTGTCCGTCTCATTAAATTCAGATCATACATTCAATGTTTTTGTTTTTCATCATTCAATTGAAACGTCATTAAACATTTAATCTAATTCATATAGACCCTGAAGTAACCTGCTGCGGGTCTGTTCTATTATTGATCAATTAGGCCGTAATTTAATCAGAACGTTTATTTATTTACGTTTATAATGGGGAAGATTCATCGAGGGTGCTATGTAAGTGACGTGCTTTAATGGAACCATTTCATATCCATTATGACCAGTGCTTTGTTCTAATTTAAAAGAGAGACACGAGACTTTAAAAGATAATTTCATTATTATTACCTGCACCATTACGGGACTTTACCGTTATGAATGTATTTGCAGCGAGGGAGCTAAAGCATGACAACATTAAGCATACTATAAACTACTGGGGTGTCAAACGCCGGTGTATTCATACAGAAAATGACATCATTAAAATTGATCAAGTGTAAGAGGAAATATCAGGAGCCGTGGAGTGAACTCCACTTTCAAACAAAACCTTCATACGCAGCCTAATGTATCTGCATCAAACCCCTGTTGTCATCCAACTGCTATGCGTTAGCCATATATAAATGATCAGCTATAAATGAAATGAGTAGTGCTGATGAGATTTGGGGAACTTGATGTGAACTGCAGCACAGATTAGGCTGTGAGGATTTATTCCTTCTAAAAATGTCAATGAGGTGAACAGTAATTCAGTAACTGTTAGAATGGCCACAGCGATCATTTTGAAATTCACATAAGACTCTAAGTTAAGTACTAAGTACTATAAGTACTAAATTGTAATTTTGATGTTTTGATGTATGTACATTCCAAACTTTTGTTTGATTATTTTAATTGTAGTTTTAGTTATTTATTCTATTTAAGAATTAACTTTGAATGACTGTCGTGACATTTTTTGTGAAGTCATTACCCTGAAGTGAAATGAAGTCAATGAAGTAATTTCTCTCTTTTAATGACATGGAGAAGGTGATCCATGCTTTTATTTTGGGAAGACTTGACTATTGCAACTTCTCTATATGTGGGTATTAGTCAAAATGCCCTGAATAGATTGCAATTAGTACAAAATGCGGCTGCGAGACTTCTGCCAGGGACTTGCAAGTATAGTATGAGTACATATCCCCAGTTCTTTCCTCTCTGGGCTGGCTGCCTGTTAGGTCACGGATTGATTTGAAACTATTAATTTTAGTTTTTAAATCCTTAAATGATCTGGCACCACCTTACTTATCAGACCATTCTACATGTATATAATCCTGATAGGTCACTAAGGTCTTCTGATCAGTTTATTCTTTCGGTACCAAGGTCCCGGTGTAAGTGAAGTGGGGATCGGGCTTTTGCTGTTATCGCACCAAAACTCTGGAATGGGCTTCCACCCCACGTCAGACACGCTCCAACTCTATCTGTTTTTTTTTTTTTTTTGTAAAAGCTTCTGAAACTCCATCTTTGTTCTTTAGCATTTGAGCCTTTTTAATGTTGAGGGGTTTGCCTTATGTTTTAATTGTTGTGTATGTGATGTAGGTTTTATTTTAATCAGTATTGATTGTGTTCAGCACTTTGGGCAATGTTGTGTTGTAAAAAATGTGCTATATAAATAAACTAACTAAACTAAATATTTTTCGTATAATCATGTACTTATTTACAATTCTGCCTCCAAAGATGCATACGTACCTCACTTTGTTCAGCAAGCAGAACATTTTTTCCACCACTGTAAAATTTCATTTTGTTCATTTTTTTTTCAGCTTAGTCCCTTTATTAATCTGGGGTTGCCACAGTGGAATGAACCGCCAACTTATCCAGCATATGTTTTACGCAGCAGATGCCCTTCCAGCTGCAACCTATCACTGTGAAACATCCATACACGCTCATTCACATACATACACAACAGCCAATTTGGCGTACCCAATTCACCTGTACTGCATGTCTTTGGACTTGTGGGGTAAACTGGAGCACCTGGAGGAAACCCACGCGAACACAGAAAAAACATGCAAACTCCACACAGAAATGCCAACTAACTCAGCCGAGGCTCGAACCAGCGACCTTCTTGCTGTGAGGCGATTGTGCTACCCACTGCGCCACCGCGTTACGCACTGTTAAATTTTTTGTTTTTGAAAGTTTTAAAGATGTGTCTGAAGTAAAATTATCAGAAACCTATGTTTTTGTTAGCAAGAAGTTGCTAAGCAACAGATGCACACATATTCAAAGGCACAGAAAAAAGTAGCGAAAAAGTGGCGACAATGAAATGCATACGATTAGTTTGATTGCTTTGGCCATTCAAGGTTGAAATACACAGAACACCTTCTTGTTTTCTAATTTTAACAAAATAACAATATTAGAATAAAATAAACACACATTTAGGAAATGTCTGGGGACTGCAGGTATAAGGGTTTTATTTTACCAAAGTCATTAAAAGACATATTTAAAAAAGATAAAGCTGAATGCTAAGCCGTCAAGAAAGTTTTAGAAATTGTGATCATATTATTGTATTATCGCTATACATTTGACATTTTTTCTTGGCCAAATATGTACCTGCTATGTGTATAGAAATAATGCTGATATGGTATATGAAACACAATTGGTAATTGGCAAACAAATTGAGTCGATATGTTTGAAAATCTGACTTTGAAAGAGTCACCAGCCACAAACATCAAAGCATGTCGCTGTTTAAGGCACTCATGTCTCATCACAAAGGAGCAAACAAAACTGACATTTGGCCTACAATCCTTGCACAACCTACACTTTTATCTGTTATCTCTCTCTCTTTTGGTAGTACTCAATTTTAACATGAGATTTTTGGAAACCAGATCTAAATTTAGCGGGAATGGGTAGAAAACAGGGTGGGTCGGGCAGCAGGTGAACAAAGGCTGAATATACAGCGGGAGCGGTCAGGTGCGGAATAAAACCTGGCGGGAGCGGGACTAAAAATTCAGTCCCACACAGATCTCTACAGCAGATACCCTTCCAGCTCTAACCCAGTACTGGGAAACATCCATACACACTTATTCACACACATACACTATGGCCAATTTAGCTTATTCAATTCACCTGTAGCGCATGTCTTTGGACTGTGGGGGAAACCCACGAGAACATGCAAACTCCACACAGAAATGTCAACTGACCCAGCCGGGACTCAAACCTGTGACCCTCTTGCTTTGAGGCGACAGTGCTAACCACTGAGCCACCATGGAAGCTGTGTGTTTTTTATTGTTAACAATGATTTTATAATGGCAATTTATAATGTAGGTATTTGTGTTATATCCTGCCACCAGAAAGGATCAAGGAGCATCATTCCTTTCACTTTGAAAGTTTTGCAAAAGATGCAAGACGTGATGTAATATGTTACTGAAATGTCATTGTGGGATTGAGCCTGGGTTGACTTTTTTTGTCTAGCACAAGAAAACAATTAAAGCTTTGTCTCAAAGAGAAACACAGGAGGAATCCTCCGAAACTCGCTGTTCGGCAGTCTCAAGGTGACTGCACTTTGAATGACTTCTGATTTTTAATTGAACACGGCGAGACATTCACAAGACCCTGGAGAATCCACGGTTGAATTGAGTGTGAATGCGTAGTGCTATGCAAATGGCTTCATTCCTCCTCTCACAATAATTAGGACGGGTTCCCTAATTCCACAGAACTTGTTCCTGACTCGCATTGGCTTCCTCTCTAATGCAAATGCAGCTACCAAAGTTGAGAGTGGCTCATCAGTCAATTCATGCGAGACTGAAGATCAGTACACGTATGAACCGGATCATGCATACTTCATAGGGCGTATCCTTCAAAAATCGTGGGCTGCTATTACGAGGAGATGAGCTTTAGGATTGCATCCCATTGAAGAATGCATTTCTTCAGGATCCCATTATGGAAGCTATGATGCACACAGAGATTTTAATGGCAGGGTAAGCTCAGCCAACGAAAGTGAAGCTCTAAATCAATCAATGATTAAAACAACACTGCTGGCTTCTCGGTGGCTGGCTGCTTTTAATTTCCAGCTTAAACCAGCCTCCGTGCTCGTTTCAATTTTTCAGCGATTCCTCAAAGTTGCAGCATCGCCAGCAAGTCTCCAGAGAATCTCGGCTGTTGTCTTGCTCGTCCCGCCACCTGACAGGAAAGTGGCTGGAGGGGCTTCTCCTGATGATGCCAGTGGAAAAAAAAGCCCCTATTAATTACTGATGTGGTCTCAGAGCAGGGACATGACAGCAGGTAAATGAGATTCAGGAAGAACAGCTGCAGCTCCTCATCTCCTGTGCTGGCTATTCTTAGAAGATAAAGAGCAGGCCGGATGGCCACTTGCCGAACAAGCCAAAGAAATGAATGGTTTTGAAATGTCTTCAGATAATGGGACTTTCAGTCTGTTAAGTGGTGCGATTCTTGATTTTTTTTTTTTTTTTTTACACAAAAGAAGTGACTGCATGGAGAGAAAGTTAGGTCAGAGAAATTCGATGAATTACTGTCTTGCAGACTTTAACTCAAGCCTTTCGGTCAGACTTGTCTAAAAGTTTCTTGTGAGTCTGAAAAGTCTTCCTCTGCAAAAATTTCTATTTTGTGTCCTGAAATGTGAAGCCAAAGCATTTTGAGTGCCATCTGATGCCTGGCTGAGGTATAGGTTGCTTTTCCCGCCCTCTTCTTGTTTGTTTGTTTGTTTGTTAGACTTTATTAATCCCAAAGGGAAATTCACGTCACAGCAGAGCTCTCCATAATAAAAATAGATCAATTAAATTACATATATATATATATATATATATATATATATTCATTCATTCATTTTCTTGTCGGCTTTGTCCCTTGCGGGGTCGCCACAGCGGAATGAACCGCCAACTTATCCAGCACGATTTTACGCAGCGGATGCCCTTCCAGCCGCAACCCATCTCTGGGAACTTCCACACACACATTCACTATGGACAATTTAGCTTACCCAATTCACCTGTACTGCATGTCTTTGGACTGTGGGGGAAACCGGAGCACCCGGAGGAAACCCACGCGAACCCAGGGAGAACATGCAAACTCCACACAGAAACGCCAACTGACCCAGCCCAGCCGAGGTTCGAACCTGCGACCCAGCGACGTTCTTGCTGTGAGGCAACAGCACTACCTACTGCGCCACTGGGTTGCCCATATATATATATATATATATATATATATATATATATATATATATATATATATATATATATATATATATATATATATATATATATATATATATATATATATATATATATATATATATATATATATATATATATATATATATATATATATATATATATATATATAAAAACCCGCCAATAATATTAATAAAAATACATTCACACTGCACACCTTAGTTTCAAACAACAAGTAGATACTAGGGTTGGGCCGATAGACGATGCCATCCTCCTGTCATCTGAAGGCAGAAGGCATTGACTGAGTGATTGACAGCAGATATTAACCAATCCATTCGCGTTCAGTTCTAGAGCAGTGGGCCAATAAGAAGAGCACAAAGGCGGGGGAAGCTTCAGCAAGTTCACATAACAGCAGTATGTTTATATAACAACAATATTTGAATCTGTTCCTGAGCGCTGCGTTTGGCGTTTTTAGGTGCAAAGATGCATTCTGCATAAATGTCTCCTAAATCCGCGCATGCAGTGAGGATTTTGCAGTGAAAACAGTGAAATACTTCCAAATATATTTTTAGGATGCATAGATAAAATTTCGGGCACATATGCAGCCAAAACGGTCGAGCCCTAGCATCTTTACTATTATTTCCTCATTATAATAATAATAATAAAATAAGGAAGTTATCATCAATCACAATACAAATTACAGTGAACTCTAAACGAACTCTCATCTCCTCCACCAGCTGTGGGAAAAAGCCATTATAACACCTAGATGCTATCGTCTATCGCGATGTTTTACGTTGCCCAACCCTAGTAAATAATAGTCCGTATCTAATGCTATTACAATTCAGCATAATTCATCTAGTATGACTTTGGTTATACAGTGTATCTGGAAAGTATTCATAGTGCTTTGTTGCAAAAAAATGTTGCAAATTTATAAAAAAAAAAAAAAAACTTGAAAAATCACATGTACATAAGTATTCACAACCTTTGCCGTGAAGCTCTAAACTGAGCTCAGGTACATTCTGTTTCCTCTGATCATTCTTGAGATGTTTCAGCAGCTTAATTGGAGTTCATTTGTGGTAAATTCAGTTGATTGAACATGATTTGAAAAGACATACACCTGTCTATATAGTGGAATATATAATAGTGGAAGATGTTTGGAACCACCAGGACTCTTCATAGAGCTGGCCATCCATCTAAGCCAAGTGATCGGGGGAGAAGGGCGTTAGTCAGGAAGGTGATCAATAACCCTATGGTCACTCTGTCTGAGCTCCAGTGTTCTTCTGTGGAGAGAGGAGAACCTTACAGAAGGACCACCATCTGTGCAGCAATCCACCAATCAGGTCTGTATGGTAGAGTGGCCAGACGGAAGCCACTCCCCGCCTGGAATTTGCCAAAAGGCATCTGAAGGACTCTCAGACCATAAGAAACGAAATTCTCTGGTCTGATGAGACTAAAATTGAACTCTTTGGAGTGAATGCCAGGCATTATGTTTGGAGAAAACCTGGCACCGCACATCACCAGGCTAATACCATCCCTACAGTGAAGCATGGTGGTGGCAGCATCATGCTGTGGGGATGTTTTTCAGCAGCAGGACCTGGGAGACTAGTCAGGATAGAGGGAAAGATGAATGCAGCAATGTACAGAGACATCCTGAGTGAAAACCTGCTTCAGAGTGCTCTTGACCTCAGACTTGGGCGACGGTTTATCATCCAGCAGGACAATGACCCAAAGCACACCGCTAAAATATCAATGAAGTGGCTTCACAACAACTTGGTGAATGTCCTTGAGTGGCCCAGCCAGAGCCCAGACCTAAATCCTATTGAACATCTCTGGAGAGATCTGAAAATGGCTGTACACCGTCGCTTCCTATCCAACCTGATAGAGCTTGAGAGGTACTTCAAAGAGGAATGGGCAAAAATTCCCAAAGACAGGTGTGCCAAGCTTGTGGCATCATAGTCAAAAAGACTTGAGGCTGTAATTGCTGCCAAAGGTGCATCAACAAAGTATTGAGCGAAGGCTGTGAATACTGATGTACATGTGATTTTTCAGGTTTTTTATTTTTAATAAATTTGCAACAATTTAAAAAAATCTTTTTTCACATTGTCATTATGGGGTATTGTGTGTAGGATTTTGAGGAAATAAATGAATTTAATCCATTTTGGAATAAGACTGTAACATGAAAAAGTAAAGCGCTATGAATACATTTTAGATGCACTGTACAATCAGATCACTGCTGGTAAAAATGACTTCCTGTATCTTTCTCTGTAAACTCATGGGAAATTAATTTGGCTTTAATTTTGTGAGGATTTTGATACCATGGATTCAGCTCAAAACCAGTACTGCACAGACGTCATTGTCATCATTACTCAAAAGATGATAGCAGCCCGGCTGTGACGTTTTGGCATGACTTTTCTAGAGTGTAACTGTGCATTCACACCGAAAGCGGGAAGGGCGTCAAAGTAGCCAGAAGTTATTAATTTCCAATAGGATAAGAGGCGATAAATGGCAAAGAGCAGTGCGGTGCATCTTTGCCGATGTGGGCGTCAAGAACAGTTGAAATCAAGTCATCTTTATGGTAATGAACTATGACACGCTTTGGCGGCAAGCAATCAGAATGTTGAAGTCCAACGCTTAAGAGGATTCCAGAAAACACAGTCCTGTGAACTTTGGTTCAGACCACAGTTGTTCCCAAGGGTTTGATTATTGCGGTCATCTAATTTTCAATTATTTACAATGTTTTCTTACAGTGATATACATTTAAAAAAGTTACTGGGGAGTTACTGATGTGCATTAATCTCATATATACTTTTTTTTCTTGAAAAAAGCGGGAATCTTATGCTAAATATAATGACAGTACAAAACAGTACTGCTGCTTCAGAATATTTCTGACAAATGGACACATTTTGGATAAGTGGAGCAAAGCCACACCACACGCAACAACTTAATCTTCCATTTGACAAAAAGCGTACAACATTTTCACGCTAAAAAAGCATGTTTTTATGATGTGAAATCATGTTCTGATTTGCTCTGCAACGGCCCCTTTAAACATGAGATCAATGTAGCAAATTTTGACGCTCTCGCTTGCGGAGCAAGGAAAGCAGACAGCGTTGCCATCAGGGCGGCCAGAGCAAACTTTGACGCTCCCGCCACCTTCGGTGTGAATGGACAGTAAGAAAGTGAAGAGGCAGTCCATCTTTTTTCTTAAAGTCTATGGTATGAACATAGCAATTCCTTGATGATACATTTCATTGGAACATTTTAACAACTTTGAGCACAGCTGGTTATTTGTAAGCTTAGAGATTGGATCAAATATTCATCAGTTTTCTTAGATTGTTACCAAGCGAAGATTCCAAAGATGAATTGGCCTTATTAGCCGATGTATCTTCTTGGAGATCTCTTGTTGAGTTTTAATGTGGAATCAGGGTCAACACTTGTAAAACATTGTTAATTTTGTCGATTGTAGGTCTGCTGCGCCAGTAATGTGACTGAATTTGGCTATTTGATTATAACAAAAATGAATGTTGGTTAGTTTTTATCTGTTTTACTACATTTTAGTCTTTAGTCTTTTTTCGTCAACAATAATGCACTGTTCATTCATTAAATTAGCATTTAAGAGGGCATGCATTCGTAGTTTTTAATCAGATCAGTGGACTTGTCAAGTATCTGTTTGTATAAAGGCAACTTAACAATGCTTTCAAATAAAAATTTATTGGTGGCTCTCTTAAATTTTGTTCTTGTGGCTGGGTCTGCTGGAATTCGGATGGGACTTTGAGACCCAGCTCCAGCTCATAATCAGTGACTGCGCAGATCCAGGCTCCAAATGACATCATTATTCAAAGAATGGCAGCAGCCAGACAGGGATGTTTTGTCTTCACTTCTCTATAGTGAGAACATTTTTCATGGTTCAACCATGGAAATAGGACACATTTGGTGATTTCAACACCAAAGAGTGATCTGATGAACCTTGAGTTTCATATTTCCACACAGACATTGCATCAAAAATTCATAAGTTTTCTTTGGTCATCACTGAGGGATGACTCAAAAGATGGACTTGTTCTATAAGCAAATGGATCTAGGGTAACTCATACAAGAATAGATAAATGATTAGGTCTCAAAGTGGGACATGGGACAAACCCTTTAAAATATTAGACTGATTAATTTATGCATTTCTTGATTGTGTGTGCATAGATGGGTCTGCAGTAGTTTGGGCAGGACTTTGACACCCCTGCTCACGATCACAGAAGACATCTGTGTTTGTATAATAAAGATGACAGGAGCCAGGCGGGGACATTTTGGTTTAGCTCTACAGTGGAAGTCAAGGCTTATAGTCCATCTTTTTGTTACACTCTATGGTCCAAACAGAATATGACTCATTTCATTTCATCATTCAAGACCTGAGAGCACCGCTGATGATTCGTAAGTTTTGAATTCTCATGCAGAGTTTGCATCAAATATTCATCCGCTTTCGTTTGGTCTTTACCGAGTGATGATTCAAAAGATGGTTTTGATCTAAAAGCAAATTCATCCTGAGCTCAGAAAAAAATGAGTGAGCCTCGAAGAGTGACACTGGTTAAATCCATTAAAATAGTAATTGACTTATGCATCTCTTAAACATGTGCTTGTGGTTGGGTCTGAAGGATTGAGGATGAGAGTTTGATTTCTTGGCTTCAACTCAATGGTCACTACTGCACTCTAGCTCCAAATGACAGTTAAAAGATGTTTTTTTTGTAACACTATTGTACAGGCACGGAAATACAGTGCATACCAGATGGTTAATTTTAACACCTGAGAGAACAACAACAAAGCAACAAAGGCTGTGTCAAATATTCATCAGTTTTTTTGGTAAATACTGAAGGATGATTCAAAAGATTTATTTTAGAAGTAAATTATTGAGTTGGGGCTCCTGAACACATTTAAAATCAAAGCTAATATTTTGGAACATATATACAGTATATTTGTAATTTCAATGGTAGCAAAGATAGACAATTCCAAATAGGTACGAAAATGCGGGGTTGTATCTTGTTGAGATGTTGTTTTCAAGGCTGTTTCTTGTACTCTCAGCTGTATTATCAAACTGGTTCAAAACTGGTACAATCAACATTCAGGCTACTAACTTCTTCCTAGCAGGCACATAACATCATAAGACGTTAATATTAGGTAAGATTTAGGTCATGATGTCAGGTGAACAAAATTCAACGTCTAGCCAGCATCTAAGGACAATGTTGTTTTGACGTCCAAATAACGATGTCAAATTACGTTGATATTTGGTTGATTTTAGGTTGTGTGGGAAAGTGACCAAAATCCAATGTCTGATAGATGTCATAGTTGTAATGTCCACACAACGTCAAGGTGTAATATGATTAGACGTTGATATTTGGTTGATTTTAGGTTGGACATTGGACATTGACGTCAGCCTGACGTCAACCTGATATTCATTTTCAAACAAAATCCAATGTCCCCATGACGGTGGGGTACGTTGGGGTACAACGTCAATATGACGTCCAGTGCCTGCAGGGTTACTACACAACGTCTATCTTGCATAAAAAGGAAATCACTTTAAACAGAATTAACTTAAAAAAGAGCTCCTGAAAATAGAGATTTGACATACAAAGATAAAGGGACAGAGACACTTCAACTGAACATTTCTAAATTAGGCAATGTTTTACTTTATTCATTAGACAAAATCCTTTCAAAGATGAAATACTGATTCAAATAATCATAATAATAAAGTAATGAGAAAAATGATAAATGTTGATTCTTCCTGGAATGAATTTGAAGACAGCAATCCAATCGATCAGTTGATATATATATATATATATATATATATATATATATATATATATATATATATATATATATATATATATATATATATATATATATATATATATATATATATTGATTCATTAATTTTCTTTTTCGGCTTAGTCCCTTTTTTAATTTGGGGTCGCCACAGCCGAATGAACTGCCAACTTATCCAGCATATGTTTATATGTTTTACGCAGCGGATGGCCTTCCAGCTGCAACCAATCACTGGGTAACATCCATACACACTCATTCACACACACATATACTACGAACAATTTAGCTTACCTAATTCACCTATAGCGCATGTCTTTGGACTGTGGGGGAAACCGGAGCACCCGAAGGAAACCCACGCAAACACGGGGAGAACATACAAACTCCACACAGAAATACCAACTGACCCAGCCGGGGCTCGTACCAGCGATATATATATATATATTCCAGAGTATATACAGGAATCAGAAATCATCAGAGTAATCAGAATAAAATTTAATACCTTTTAAGACCTTTTTAAGTCTCTTTCCATACATTTTAAGACCTCATTGCCACTTTAGGATTCAACGGTTGCATTGGCGACAATTTAACTTAATATATGTACTAAAAACTGATTGTAAGAAACTAATCCTAAACTAAAACATTATTCATATACTGAATAAAACTGCTAGTCCAGCAGGTGGCGCCTGCAACAGCTGGCGTAACAGTGTTACCTTTGTTACTGCAGTAAACAAAGCAGTGTGATGTCAAATCCAGGATTTTATCAATTTCATAAACTACACAGCATCTTAATAGGGTATATGCAGAGCAAGTGTTTCCTCCCATACCAATATACTTTCGGTGAATGGTTAATGTGACTTTTTCAATTTTATTCAGTTCCTTTTACAGCATCAATGTTGTAATGTGATTAAAATATAGTTAAATAGACTTCAGCATTCATTTAGTTATTGAATCGTAAACCGAGATGAAAAGCTGTTTACTCGCACGCGCCAATCAGGATCAGCTGGATAGCACAGAAACGCCAATGGAAATAATGGAGTAATATAAATTTAAATTCTTTAAAGACATGGCTCAGAAAAATGTAATTTAATGCAGTGCTTCTTGTACATTCTGAGACCCACTTTTTAGCGTATATCATTTAGGCAGTGAAGATCATTGATTTTTAAAGAAAACAGACCTTAAACGCGCTGAATTTGTAACATCATACAATTCACTGGAAGCGTTTAACCAAGGTTACTGACAAATTAAAAGTCCCTCTGCATGCTTCTGCATCTACCCTATAATCAGGGCTTTACCTTAACACCCACCAACCCGTCAAATGCGGGTAGATTTCAGCTCTGGCGGATTAGACAGACACCTCCACTAACACTTTGCGCTCCCGTTGCCTAGAGGAAACACAACTGGTGCGATCAGTTCTCTTTGAAATAGACTGGACAAAAAGTGATGATCGTGCACCCACAGTCCTGCTGCTTTTAAGAGCTCAAGATTAAAAAAAAATACACATATTCTTTTGTAAGCAGCAGCGGTCACTGCTTTCATTTTAATTATTCTTTGAACAGATTATTAACAGGCTGATATTAACCGTGTGCGTGATCATCCTTTCATTATCAAACACGGTGTTTAACCTGCTTTCTTTTGCTTACAGTTATTTTTGTTAATATGGTTTAATTATATTGTTTACAATAACATTGCTTTAATGGGAGATTACTCCCTGTTTATGTGTAGTTAACTGGTGATCTGGAACTTTTAGCCAGGACCAGGGGCGTTGCTAGACATAAAGCTCTACTGGGGCACCCCTCTAAAAAAAATAAAATAAATAATAAATTAATAATAAAAAATATATATAAATAAAAAAAAAAAAAATAATAAAAAAAATAAATATATATATATATATATATATATATATATATATATATATATATATATATATATATATATATATATATATATATATATATATATATATATATATATAAACAAATAAAATTATTATTGTTATTATACAATTATTATTCTAAATAATTAATCCTAAATGTAACTGGAAAATAATGTAAAGACACAACTGGAGTGATGCTAAGATCATTTTAAAAAAATCTTTTGCATGAATAATAATTTCATTTGAATGAAATTCTATATAGGCAATTCTATAGAATACAAAAAAAGATGTTTAATTATCTGTTGTCTTAGACTTGACACATTGCAGAGAATTAGGCTTGATCCCCCGGTTTCACAAACAAGGTTTAAGGCTAGTCTTGGATTAAATTGCACGTTTGAGCTGCCTCAACTGAAAATAACTTGCAGTGAGATGTCTTAAAATATGTCAGTGTCATTATTTGTTTACAGGTGCACACCAGTAATGTATTTTTCTAAGGCTGTTTTTATAAATGTGGCTTAAATATCCCAATTTAACTAAGGTCTAGTCCTGGCTTAAGCTAAGCCCTGTTTGTGAAACTGGGCCATTAAGTTTTACCTCCCTGACTTCATCCATCCTTTGTGCTTCATACAAAAAATCTATCAGGAGGCATGCTTAGTAAGATCACCATCATATTGTTTAAACTAGTTTTGTCGACTTGCAAAACTCACTTCCACCGTGCCGTCACCTCCACATAAAAGACTGTGTCTTGAGCGGCGCGTGAGCAGCGGATATTTTTTCCGTCGTACATGATAACAACAGGGACTCGCACTGGGAGAAGAGCAGCGCGTCAGGGTCCAGCAGGAGCGGTGTGTGAGGCGCGCGGGTGAGGTTTTCTGCGCACATGCAGAGATGCGTCAGTTTGCTTTTTGATTAAACTACAGTGCTTTCACCAGCGTTGGTTCGGTTGCACATAGAGAATAAAGTCTTTATTCCTTGATTACCCCTCTTAAAACATACTCTTGCATATGAAGTAAATCATATCTCAAAGCATTCACTGGGGCACTGGCGATTTGTACTGGGACACGTGCCCCAGTAAATTGGGTCTAGCGACGCCCCTGGCCAGGACAGATTACTGTGCATAGTTTAGATACATGACAATAATTCTTTTTTTAAATGTAATGTGTTTTAAAGAAAAGTTTTGTTGAATTAAAAAGTGCACCTATACAGCTATATTTTCCTTGTTTTGACACAATAAAAAATTGTGGCTAAGAAATACTTATTTGGTGTGATCAGAGATAAATTTGGTAAATCCTTAATTTTGAGCCCTGAAAAGTCATGTGAAATAAAAACTGATTGTATTGCAACACAACCCATTTGCTCATTTGCACACTGAGCAAGCTAATACACAACACACACAAGAAGTTAAATGAATGAGAAGGCATGTGGACATAACACAACATCGAAATCAAGTCATTTTAGCATGTCAAAGTCAAATGAATGCATATAAAATATATTTTTCCAACAAGAAAAGTGTGGCTAGTGAAAATGGCGAGTGGCTAGTAATGTTGGTAATCTACTAGCCACAGTGGCTGGTAATCAAAAAGTTAATGTCAAGCCCTGCCTATAATCACAGTTTAAATTCAGACAAACTTTAGCATACTGATACAAAATGTAATACCTTGTAAAGCATTTAAGACTTTTCAATACTTTTTAAGGACCTTAAATTTCTGATCAACTTTTAATACTTTTCATTAGCCCCCCCCCCCTGAATTATTAGTCCCCCTGTTTATTTTTTCCTCCAATTTCTCTTTAACAGACAGAAGATTTTTTCAACACATTTCTAATCATAATAGTTTTAATAACTCATTTCTAATAACTGATTTATTTTATCTTTGCCATGATGACAGTAAATAATATTTGACTAGATATTTTTCAAGACACTTCTATACAGCTTAAAGTGACATTTAAAGGCTTAACAAGGTTAATTAGGTTAACTAGGCAGGTTAGGGTAATTAGGCAAGTTATTGTATAATGATGGTTTGTTCTGTAGACTATCGTGAAAAAATATAGCTTAAAGGGGCTAATAATTTTTTCCTTAAAATGTTTTTTAAAAATTTTTAAACTGCTTTTATTCTAGCCGAAATAAAACAAATAAGACTTTCTCCAGAAGAAAATATATTATCAGACATACTGTGAAAATTTCTTTGTTAAACATCATTTGGGAAACATTTAAAAAAAGAAATAAAAATTGAAAGGGGGGCTAATAATTCTGACTTCAACTGTAGGTGAAAGCAGCCATTTCTTTTTGCAATATTTCAAAATGCATGTTGCATATATGACATATTTTATATGTGTGAAATTCAAATATTAAGTTGTATGTCATATACATCATTTTCATATATATCTATATATCAGATATCTACTGTAAATGGGCAGCTCATAATCGCCACTTCACAGGCTCCGAATGACATCATCATCATCCTTCAGAAGATGGCAGCTGCTAGACTGTGACATTTTGGCTTCACTTTCCTATAGCGAAAGAAACTGGAGGTGTTTTCCATCTATGGTCCAGCTGTGGAAATATGTCATATTCCATTTGATCATTTCAACTCAACACAAGTTTTGAGTTCCCACGCAGAGTCTGCATCAAATATTCATCATTTTTCTTTTGGTCTTTACTGAGGGATGATTCTAGAGATGGATTTGTTCTATAAGCAAATTCATCTTCAGCTATAGGTAAAAAAAGATGGCGTCTTAAAGTGTTACACGGGTCAAACCTTTTTAAAATAACTAATTTACACATCTTTTAAAATGTGGCTCATTTGCTTGTATATTTCTTTCCCCAAGCAGTCCTCTGGCTGTTTATCCACATGCTCATGGCGTAACATTCGCATTAACACTCCTGTCATTCATTCATCACATCACCTGATTAATTTGTTGCAACATCTGTTTATTTTGGGCCAAAAGTAATGGGTTCTGCATTTTGCTGCAACAGGGATGTTTTTGTGGGCGGACTGAGCTGAATTTGGACATCAATCTTTCCCTCTCCCTGCTGATGATGGGAGGTGCAAGGCGGATGCTGAGCACAGGTTAGCTGAAAGGTCCCAGATTCCAGCATGGCATTATTTACCGTGGTGAGAGAGACACACACATACATTACAGACATCTGAGGAAAGGTCATAGAGAAAGATGGAGAGCCGCAGTAAATTGCCTCTCCATCACATTATTGGGCTTTCATATTGCCAAGTCAGTCATGCTGGCACACGAAGGGCCCTGACCTGACTGGTTATTCTGTACACTAGTAGCATTAGCCTGAATGTTTGATATGTGAAATCTGAAAGCCTAATAGCTAGAGATCAGAGAAGATTTGCACTATAGTATTTCCCTACTTCTTTCATTGCATGTTTCTGTCAAACAAATCTGCATTAAAGGCACTTTGTCTTTTCATATTAAAACTAGGGGTTATGTTATTAATTTTTAATGAAATTAATCTATATCCACTTTTCAGTTTGAATGAAAATTTAATTAATTTATCATCAGCATTTGTCTCTTTATACACAATGTCAAGTCAATAAGGGCTTTTTAATTAATTCATATGCTACAATGAGATATATTATAGGTGGGCATAGATACATTTTTTTAGATTCTTTTCAAAATTAATCTAGTTTAATCTAGATTAAAATGGCTCATTTGAATTCTGTTGAAGGCATTCAGAATATGTGTGCTACCCCCAAATAATAAGTCTTTGAGAACAGGTTTCTCAAGCCAGGTGACGCATTAGACCAGGGGCTCATCTCCTGTTTCCAAAATGCATCACAAACTACTTGAGAAACTGTTCTACTATGATAATTGGTGATGAAAATAAATGATGTTCAATAAGATGTACTTGTGTTTACTAACTGTTTATTCAGTTAAACATGAATGTTGAACTGTAGGCCTACATAAGCTCCAAACAGTGATTTCATACTTGCTTTTGATGTACGTACATACAGAAATTGCTGCTTCGCAAAGACAAGTTCACAGAGCCCTGACGCTGTCAAACATTGAGTATGTTTACATGGACAACAATACTTTAATACGATTTTAATATGATTAAAACAATACTCTGATTAAGAGTCTACCATGTAAACAGCGATTTTTCATTACCTTAATGCGACTGAAGTCATAACTGAACTAAACAAAAATGGAATTGAGACGTGGAGTATGCAGATATTAGTGGCATTACTGACAAACTATTACCGTCATGTACAGTAGGACTTTTCGCCATATTTTCCGACAAGATCCACACAGGCGGCTGTCAGTAAAGGACCACACAGACACACAGATGCACACACACAAACACACACACACATTGCGAAATGTGAGGTTTTTTTCTTCTCATTTGGCGTGCGGTATTAAATTCCATAACACTCTCACCTGTCCTTACTCATTTATTTGCGTCTAATACCCCAGTTTTTCACGAAGGCATGAATTAAATGTTCGTGAGTTAAAGTGAAACTGCTCAACTGCAGTTAGAGTCAGGCATCCTGCTGATTTGATTCAGAAGGGCACTTCCTTTCCAGACGGCTCACTGGTCAGGTATACATCCACGCTAAACTATCAAGGTGAAAGTCATCATAGCTTGCGTAGAAAAGACCCAGCTCTCACCCAACTTTGAGAATAGATTAACGGCGATATTTTTTTATCGCGCGATAAGAGTCGTTAACGCAGCACGTTAACACCGATAATGGCCCACCACTAATATATATATATATATATATATATATATATATATATATGTATATATGTATATATGTATATGTATATATGTATATATGTATATATGTATATGTATATATGTATATATGTATATATATATATGTATATATGTATATATGTATATATATATATGTATATATGTATATATGTATATATATATATATATATATATATATATATATATATATATATATATATATATATATATATATATATATATATATATATATATAATTGGATGGATTTCCGTAACCCCTATGCAGGACAGACTTAATGATTTGGGGGCCCTAAGCAATTCCACACCAATTCCATTACAATTCCTCTGCAGATTTTTTATTTTTGTAAATAAACTGCATGTTAAAAATATATTTTGAGTGGAACCTTTATCTTCAAGTTCACAAACTTACTCTGTACAGTTAAATATTTTAGCCATATTTGAGATTAGATTTTAATATTTGCATGTGCAGTATGTAAGGAACGTTCCACTATTTATGGGGGCCCCCAGTTTTGAAATGAAGTAATAACATTGAAATATTAACGGTTATAGACAGATTTTAAGACATATGATAAAACATTTATAAAGGATCTCTATGATTAATTTAGGCAATTCTTGGCATTTGTCGGGGCTCCCTAATTTCCCGGGGCTATAAGCAGCTGCTTACCTCGCGTATTGGTTGTTTGCCCCTGCCCTTATGTACTGTTGGGGATGTTTTCATCCACTCTGGGGTGATTTAGAATCTTAATATGGCCATAACTTTTCTGTGTTTCAGCTAGCAGAATGATTTTTGGTGACAAATCTTATTTTTACACATGTATTTTGAGAAAATGCTTTAAATTAAAAAAAAAAAAAACCTCAACTATACACTTTGGGGGGCAGCATGGTGGCGCAGTGGGTAACACAATTGCCTCACAGCAAGAAGGTTGCTAGTTCGAGCCCCGGCTGGGTCAGTTGGCATTTCTGTGTGGAGTTTGCATGTTCTCCCCGTGTTCATGTGGGTTTCCTTCGGGTGCCCCGGTTTCCCCCACAAGTCCTAAAACATGTGGTATAAGTGAATTTGGTAAGCTAATTTGTCCGTAGTGTATGTGTGTGAATGTGTGTGTGTGGATGTTTTCCAGTGATGGGTTGCAGCTGGAAGGGCATCCGCTGCGTAAAGCATATGCTGGATAAGTTGGCGGTTCACTCCCCTATGGAGACCCTAGATTAATAAAGGGACTAAGCTGAAAAGAAAATGAACGAATGAATGAATGATACACTCTAGGCAAATTTACTACCCTTTTGTTATGTTTGGGATGAAAACATTCACTGAATTAAACTGCTGTAAAAATGCATCAGATTAATATTTTTGTATAAATCTGTTAATTAACCTTAGTCCTGATCAAAACTACACAATTGTTTAGAACATTACAGGATTATAACTCTTTAATTGCCAAATTCATAAGTGATGTCATTTATTTCATGGGAAAAACGAAATGACGCAATTTCAACATAAAAAGGAATTGTGGACTGGATTTTTTTTCTTTCTTTATCAAAGTCTTGGACAACTTTGCCTTTGATGCATTGTTTTTCCATATAATCCACCATATAATCATATATAATCATCAGCATTTTTACTGTTGGTGGTTTTTCCTGTTGGGAAGAGGTACAATTTGTAATTTTTACTGTTGATCATCAGCTGGCATATAGTTTTAAGATGTGCACAAAAAGATTAGTTCTGAATTTTATATGGAGTATAACGGCAAATAAAAGTGTGTGTGTGTGTCTGTGAATGCGTGACAGTGACCTTTGCGCATTTACCCTGTGACTAAGAATATCAAAATCTACATCTCAGCTCTCAGAACTACATGGAGTAAACAAAAACAAAGACAGTGTATTTATGCACCATCGAATGTGATTATAATGGAAGTCAATGAGGCAAAAACAGCCACAAACAGTAAATTATGGAGAACAAAATGAAAATCTAACAATGCATCAAAGCCAGTGTTGTTACTAATCTTTCACATGTTCAAGACTGTGATGAAAGGTAAAAAAATCCAGTCCACAATTACTTTTTATATTGAAAATACGTCATTTTGTGTGTTTTTTCAGAGTCAGAATCCTGTATTTTCTAAGCAATTTAGTAGTTTTGATCAGGACTGAGGTTAATTAACAGATTTATGCAAAGAAAATTGAAAAAAAAAAATTATTAATCTGATACATTTTTATAGCAGTTTAATTCAGCTGATGTTTTCATCCCGAACATAACAAAAGGGTAGTAAATTTAAACAGTGCACAATGGTTAAGAAATATTAATTTATTTGACAAATTAATTGTTCCTTATGAATGCGAGTATTACAAGTCATCTAATTAAAGAACGAACCCAGATGAGATTAATTAGAACTGTCAATTGGTATGAAATAAAATGATCAGATTAGATGCGAGTTCATCAATGGAGTTAATTACATATGTAAATATTTGCTGAGAAAAGCAATCAAATTATAACAAAGGTAATAAAAGGCATTACATTGTTTTCTAGATATTAATTACTAGGATGAATTCAAAAGTCTATACGGATGTAGTTGCCTTATTTTGCAAGTACTTCCTTATCTAAGTAAGTACACTTTATGTAAGTGCAAATAAATTATAACCTTTATTTTTTAAAGTTATTTATAAAACAATGTATTTCATTATATTTATTTAATGGGTTTGCATTCAATTGGAATATTCATAACAGTCAACAAAGTTATGGTATTTAGGAAGAAATATTTCTGTTATATTTGTATTTATATAATGTAATATATTATATTTATGTTAGATAAGTTTGGCTGTTTGGTGTCTATTACTGATATGTTATGAATTCTGTTTATGAATCCACATATTATCCAAGCAATTTGATTACCATTTTATACCAACTGACAACCCTAATTAAACCCATCTGGATCGGTTGTGAAATTACATCACTTCAAGTACTCTCATTCAATGAAATGGAGAAAGAGAGATGACAGGATCAATTGAAAATTTGATAAATGAAGTCCCTAAAAGGGCCTGGAGTCACATGTATCCGAACAGAGCGATTTATCACCGCTGCCTTTTATGTCTATTGTTTACAATCCCTGGGTCCTGATTGAAATAAAGTGCAAGGAATGTTTTCCCAAGACATGTAATTTCAGAGATGAATGACCCATCCTCATTTGCTCCAACGATTGAGATCCATAGCTCATTTTTGTTCTTAGTGACCATTACACAGAAATATTCATCAAGCTTTGGAGACATGGGAAACTGTGGTATTTACCTCAGGCATTGCCTGCCAAAAGATAGTGACTAACTTTAAATCCGACCAGAAATTTATTTAGCCGACCATGCTGTGCGCTGTTGATGAACCTGCTAATTGAACTGCTTGGCTCATTCTCATTTATTCCTTCATCCAAATTGTCTCAGCTGCTGATTCAGTAACGTCAACATATACATCAGAATTCTAAGTCAGAGAACAATAAACGCTTGATTTAAATAATGTAGTTTTTAAAATAAGGATAGGATGGTGGCTACTTGGCTAGCACAGTTGCATCACAGCAAGAAGGTCATTGGTTCGAGTCTCTGCTGGAAAGGGGGTTTGCATGCTCTCCCCATGTCTGTGTGGGTTTCCTTGATTAGTGTGATAGGATATGTGAAGTCGGACATTTGAAGCAGGACATGTTCCTGGATTAATATATTGATATATTAATTAATATAAATTTATATGTTGATTCCAATTCCAATCAGCCAATCAGAATTAAGGGACAAGTTTACAGTGCTCAGCATATATAAGTACACCCCTCACAAATCTATCTTTTAAATTCATATTTTTAATAGGAAGCTATACTAATATTATATTTGTGCATATACATTAGATTAGTCAGTACTGAAGCCAAATCTGGAGCTTATCTAACATAATAACTTACGATAACGGTCCAAAAACCTGTACACCCAAATGTATATGTTATAGAAAAATGTTAAATACAAATTTAAAAAAGAGGAAAAATCAAGAGAAGCAAAAAGTAAAAATTTAGCTGAAATTTTGTAGGTTGTCATTTATTTTTGCAATATTTAGCTTGAATTGAATTGTATTATCTTTCAATTTCTCAATATGTTTGGTGACTAAAATATCATTTTAATAAATATATCTGTTTAATAAATCTTTTTTGTTAAATGCATCAAAATACATTGCCTATAGTCACTGAGAAATGGATAAAATATTCATTTTCAAAATGGGGTGTACTCAATTATGCTGAGCACTGTATGTTAAGTTTAGGCTTGCAGTTGGGGTTATGTACTTCTACATGATTGTTTTCCAACTATTAATCCTCTCTGATTTTGGAGATAAATTACAGTTAGGGTTGGGTTTAAGGGTAGGGATGAGGAATGGATTGCATTTTTGAACACAAATGACGTTCCAGGAACATCGATGTTAATCCAGGATCACATCGTATTTCAAAATCACACTCAAAGGTTTCGTCCGGGTGCTTTGTTTTCCCCCACAGTCCATGTGATATACTGTAGGCGAATTGGATAAACTAAATTGGCTGTAGTGTGTGAATGGGAAAGTGTATGTATGTTTCCCAGCATTAAGGGTTGAACTTTCTGCGCTGGGAATCAGGGTGGGTGTGATTATGCCAAGTAGGATGTGGTCTTAACATTTATGTTGATCCTGGAACATCATTTCTGTTTGAAAATATAATCCATACCCAATCCTTAACTCTAAACCCAAACATAACTCTCACTCAGGGGTTTTCAAACTGGGGTCCGCGGACCCCAGGTGGGCCGCAAGAGAGTGCTAGGGGGTTCGTGAAAAACTTGGCAGAAACAAAAAATTATTGCAAGATATTCAGAGTTATTTGGAGAGGAAGCAGCACGAAAGGTAGATTGTGTGCCTTTGTCAGACAACACAGTAAGCAGACGCATAAGTGAGATGGGCGATGATATTTCGTCACAACTTTTCGAACAGCTGCAAGCCAGTGAATACTTTTCACTGCAGTTGGACGAAAGTACTGATATAGCAAATCAAGCACAGCTATTATTATACGTATATCTACATACGTTTTCTCGGTAAGGACACATTTATTGAGGAACTTCTCTTCTGTCTGTCAGGACATATTTAATATGATGGATCAGTTAATGACCGACAATTTAATAGACTGGTTTCGGTGTATTGGAGTGTGTACCGATGGTGCTGCCTATATGACCGGTAAGCACAGCGACGTCATGACTCTGATAAAAGAGAAAGCACCGAACGCCGTTGGCACACACTGCATTCTTCACCGTGAGGCTCTTGTGGCCAAGCGCAGTGAAGATGACTTGCATCAAGTGTTGAAGAATGAAATGAAGCCACGTTATGACAAACTATGTAGAAGCCACCAAGCTCATCCGTCCCATTAGGATTTTCATCTACCAGTGCCTTATTTAGAAAAGCTATCTTGTTAAGTTAATGTAAATATTTCATTGATTTTTTTACATTTTTTTATGAAATATAAAATAATTGTGAGAATCATTTTTGACTATGATGAGTTGCCAACTAATAAAATAAATAGTTTTAAAAACAATACCATTTTGCATGTCTGTGAAATATGAATAATAATGTCTTTACGTTATACAGAATAATTTTAGTTTACATATTTATACTTGAAATACATAAGTGCCTTTAAACTTTAGGCAAAGGGGTCCCCTGCAAAGAATGATCATATTTGGGGGTTCCTGACATTAAAAAGTTTGAAAACCCCTGCTGTAACTTATTCCCAAAATCAGAGGGGATTAATAGTTGGATAACAATGGTGTAGAAGCACATAAACATAACTGTGATTCTAAACTTAAAATAAACTGTAAACTTATCTCTTGAATCTGATTGGTTGATCGGAATGTTGTTCTAGGATCAACATAAATGTAATCCAGGATCACGTTCTACTTGGTGAAATCACACTAACTGGGTATCAGGAAGCACATCCTCTGTCTATTTCAGCTGCCTCGAAATAGCACAAATGGATGCAAATGCATTCAAACAACATGAAAATGATACATGTGCTGGGCAGAAACTAGCATAAACACTTGCATCGTGACTGGCGCCACATTGTGCCCGGAGTGATAGGGCTCTTAGGATTCAGTCTTTCCACCATTTGAGAGCAAACATACAGTACTGTTTTCCGTCAGATTCAAATTAATTACCCTTGCTTTAATCTTAAAGTGATCTCTGAATCAGTACAATGTCCACACAACATTCTCCTCTTCAGCAAAGATTCGTTTAGACTTTAGATTGTTTTTGCTGATGAGAGTTTTGGTCACTGCAGAGGCAGACACTGTATGATGAAAAGATCTTTATCCTGTTCGGCACTGAATTGATGGTCAAATCCAGCTACTGTGTTGAACTGATAGATTATTGAGAGTTTCTGCATTATACTGTCCTCCTGTGCATCATTTGTGGACATCTAGTATTATGAGGAGTGAGATAATGACATTGTGAAGATTAAGTATTGTAGAAACCACATATTTGGAACGACCAGCTACTCTTGCTGTGGCTGAAGGGCTCATCCCTTTGGCCATCATCTGGGCAACCTGCTGTCAGTCACTCTGGAATGATTCACTGTTTTGCAATGTCAGTGAAAACTGGAAAGTTAGACTGCCAGTAATAAGTTTTTAAAAATAATTAGGAAGTTTAACACTAGTGTTATCTGTAAGCTTGATCAGTGTTCCTTTTCAGGTATCTCATCTGGGGACAGTTCACCCAAAAATACAAACACATTCACTATTTACTCACCTTTATGAGTTTCTTCTTCACAAAAGAAGATATTTTAAACAAAGCTGAAATCCTGTAACCATTGACTTCCATACTAGTAAAAACAAATACAGAAGTCATTGGTTAACGATTTCCAACATTATTCAGAATATTTTATTTTGAGAGATCTGCACTGGATGGCAACATCAACAACCTGGGGTATCAAGATATTTGTGCTGTCCATTACGTTACAAACCACAAGAGAGGGCAAATTCTTCAGCAGGATGGCGCTCCTTCAAAGTTCCTGAAAGCAAAGAAGGTCAAGGTGGTCCAGGATTGGCCAGCCCAGTCACCAAACATGAACATTATTAAGCATGTCTGTGATAAGATGGAGGAGGAGGCATTGAAGATGAATCCAAAGAATCTTGATGAACTCTGGGTGTCCTGCAAGAACACTTTCTTTGCCATTCTAGATGACTTTATTAATAAGTTATTTGAGTCATTGCAGAGATGTATGGATGCAGTCGTCCAAGCTCATGGGAGTCATACACAATATTAATTCTTTTTCCTCTGCACCATGACTTTATATTCTATACCAGGGGTGCTCAACCCTGTTCCTGGAGAGCTACCGTCCTACAGAGTTCAGCTCCAACCCTCATCAAACACACCTGAACTAATCAATTAGGATCCGAACAGCACTTGATAATTACATGCAGGTGTATTTGGTGAGGGTTGCAACTGAAATCTGCAGGAAGGTAGATCTCCAGGAACAGGCTTGTCCACCCCTGTTCTATACTGTACATTATTTCTGTTAAGTGACAAGACGTTTTTTATCTAAGCAAAGTCAGACCTTACTTTCTTAATTAAATAATTAAAAATCAAGGCATGATTATATTTTATATTAATAAAATAAGCGTAATCTAGAGGCCTTTGCCTTTCATGAAAGCCACTTCTGATACCAGATAATCAACTAGAAGTCAAGTTATAATTTGTTGTTCCTAAAACTTGGATAGGCGACACAACTTTTGTCAGGTAGTGTAGGTTTTAAACAAGTGAAAGTGAGTAAATAACGACAGAATTTTAATGTTTAGGTAAACAATCATTAAGTTCTTTCTTCAAAATATGTGTTTTAATATGCTTAAGACATTGCTTTTTCCTGTCAGAATAACTTCAAAAAAGACCTTAAAAGCTTGGAAATGGCAGCTTGTTCTCTTCTTTTTTTTTTTTTTATATCTGCACTGTATATCCGTGAAATCATATAAGTGAATTTCAAAATAAAAGCTGTATTCATCACCCTCCATAAAGACATTTCACAGATGTCTTGCTGCTGTGAACACCGCCGTCTAATCACACATGTTCAGGCGACAACTATGTTTGCAGACGGGTTTTTGGATGTTTAACAGTGTTTCGGATTTGCTTTGGCACATGTTTATCTAACTGTAAATAATTTACAGCCCAGTCCCCTGAAATCCCATATTCCAGATGTAGCCGTGCATCATTTCCATACATGAACTCACTGAATGAGCACAATCTTTCCACTGGGACCGTGCAAATTTGTGTTACTCAGCAAATCAGTCCCGGTAGCTCGAGTAAATGAACAACATGGCATCGGCTGAGAGAGAAAGCGAAAAGACTTGTCGTCTAGCACAAAAGGATCGGGACATCTGTGTGCGAGCGTGTTTGATGGATCCCTTCAGCAGACCCGTGTCGTGTTTGCTTTAGTCAGGGGTCTGTTTAGGAAAGATTCTCTGCTAAGCTGAACACAGCGCGCCGTGGTTTTCTCAAGTGTACTTAGTGTCCAAGGCATGTCTGACAGAAGGAGGATAAATCTGTCAATTTAATGTGCCCACTGAGCAGGAACATTATGTTTGACTTCACCTGTTCTTATCTGGCCTACAGAGCCATCGCGATTTTTAGCCACTAATTTACTTCCTCTCGAAGGTGGCTTGAATGTGGTCGCGTTGCTTGAACGAACAAAACTGCAATTGGCAGTTTATCGTAGCACGCCACTTTAGACAGATATGTAAAAAGTCAATGAAATTTTGGATTTGTCTTTTATTTCATTCTTGTTTTTTCAAAGGGCACCATGTACTTATCATGTAAAATCAACTTTTGGAAGCTGTTTAGGCAGACATGCGTGTAAACAGCCATATTAGAGTGATATAAACACATGAAGGTATTTTTTTTACTCTCTACCGCATGGTGTTACCATATGGCAACATGATATTTATGTTAATTTCCCTGCCACTGTTTCTTTAAGACCAACGTTAATTTTTTTTTTTTTTTGTTGGAAAGAGAAGACCTTAGTTTAGCCAATGATGTGCTTTGGTTAAGTCACATGACATGCAGTGTTTTTCTGTGGCGTGATTTCTGACAGACTGGCGTTTACTGTGAGTAGTTACTGAATGCAAATGAAAATGTTAATGAAAACAAAGGATCAACTCATGTCAGATCCAGTGGCGGCTGGTCAATAGAGGGCGCTGGGGCGCCGCCCCCTTCAAGTTAGACCCCTTTAATATGTTAATGTTTATTATCACAAATATTAACAAAATAAATTGATTTAATTCTAACATTCTAACATTTATTGTAGTCATACTAACATTTATTGAAAAAAAATGCATGAACAATATTTTTTCATATGTGTGCGGGGCGCCGGACTAATGGGTGTCTATGTAGGTACACGAACTTTTGCAATGCACGTGATATGAGGATAAGCTCTAATTGGCCTGTTTTAAATTGTCTTTGGGGCGCAGCGCTCTGCATCCCAAACCCTCCCATTTCTGTTGTTAGAACGAATCACATTTGTTTTTATATGATTGGCTTTATGTGATTGGACCAATCTCACCAAAGAGCTTAGAATGCAATTTCTCGAGATGAAGGAAAATTCCGTTGTATCTTTGCAAAGATATCCGTTCACAAGGCGTTTGGATGAAGAAAAAAAATTCTAGAAGCTTGGACCAGATCGACCTTCCTTGTAAATTCACCAGTAGTCAAGTGATCGCGAGCGCACGTAGCTATATTCGGGGCTTTTCCAGCACTTGTTAAGACAAACGGAGTTGGCTGGCAGGTTGTGATGTAAGTCATGCCTTTTACTATTTCCGTGTTTGCTGTTTCAAACAGCATGACGCAAGAGAGGCTGAATGCATTGGCCATGCTGTCAATAGAGAAGAGACTGGTGACTGAGATGACTGACGTTAACCAAAAGGTCATTGAGAAATTTTCAAGCTAGAAAAAAGGGAGAGCAACATTTATTTTCAAGTAGTGCTACTGGCCAGTGATTAGGCAACATTTGTGTGTGTGTGTGTGTGTGTGTGCGTGTTTACTGATTATCTTGATTACTTCATTACTGAAAATAAACCCAAATTGAACTAAAATGAACTGATTTGTGACGCATTTATTGTATGCTTTAGTCATATTTTAGTTTTTTGATACATCACCTGAAAAATGGCTTTTACACTCTTACTTTACCAACAGTTAGATTTTTTTTTCTGGTGTCCCCCCCCCCCGAAACATCACCTCCAGTAAGTTATGATGACATATTCACAACTCAAAAAAGATTTTAGCAAAATATTATTTTGTAAATCGATCAGATGTATGTGTTGCTAAGTGCAATAGTGGAATGTGCAATATTGCAGAAGTTTAGATAGCTAGCAAGGTCAGCTGTGCTCTTTTAAGTTGTAACAATAACAACTTTAAAGTAATATAATGTTGATTAGTCATATATTAATGGCATTTGCATTATGGTTAAATCAAATTTCATTGGCAATACTTTTGATTAGATATAAATACAGGGAACAGTATTAGTGAGGACCACCATGTTCTATGGTAAGTGAAAGAAGAAAAGGACAGAACTGGCTCTTCCTGCAGATGAAAGTGAGGATGAGATGGGTTTTAGTGACCATGAGAGTGATGCAGATTGGACATTTGATAGGAGCAGTGATGGAGACTGTTCAGTTTAGAGGCTGATAAGCCCAACACAATCTCACGGCAATTCATAACTTTTTGATTTAGTGGCTAATTCGTATGAATTCGAACTATCTAATTCGTACAAATTAGTAGGATTTGCTCATTACCCAATGACGGTTAGGGGTGGGGTTGGGTGCCACGCCTCTTTTTTAAAATCGTACATTTTCGTACGACTGAACTCGTACGAATTCGTACCAATTAGCCACTAAACTGACAAAACGTAAAATACTTACGTTTCCTCATGACATCAGGCTGGATAAGACAGGCACAGTATAGTATATAGTATAATATATAATCATTGTTAGCTATTAGCTACATTATTCTGATGCATCTGGATATACTAGACTTGTTATTTATTTGTTATAATATTTACTGGAGGAAATATTTATATTTACTGTATGTTGTACAGGGATGGGCAGTATTTATGATACATGTATTTCAAATATGTCTTTTAAATACAAAATAGTATTTTGTAATTTGTATTTGATTGGGTTTATGAAAATGGGTGAATATTTTGTGTCAAAATACTTCAGTGTCTTGTATTTTGTATTTTTAAAATACTGTAAAATACTTTGTATGAAGTTTACATGACTTCATAAAAATGCAGCGTCACATTGATGCCTTCTCTTATTTGCTTTCACAAATGATAGTAGTTTTAGATGGATTGCTGATGTAGATGCTAAGAAAATAAGACAAACAACATACAAATACGTCCTACAGTGGTGATTCCTACAAAACTTCACTGGCTGTTTCAAATGTCAGTAGCTGATCTGCAGGTGCACTTTATAGTTAATGAAGAGGAAAGATGTTATAGTGGCACAATGCAGTATATTAGACGCAAATATTTAATAATATTCCAGTCTATACACTCTCAGAAATAAAGGTACGCGAGCTTTCACTGGGGTGGTACCTTTTCAAAAGGTACAAATTTGTACCTGAAAGGTCCATATTAATACCTCAAGGGTACATATTAGTACCTAAAAGGCATAAAAGTGTTCCTCTTAAAAATTTCAGGTACTAATGTGTACAATTGAGGTATTAATATGGGCCTTTCAGGTACAAATTTGTACCTTTCGAAAAGGTACCACCCCAGTGACAGCTCGCGTACCTTTATTTCTGAGAGTGTACAGTCTGGTCAAAAACTCCAGCAGGATGTATAGAGGATGTATATAAAGAGTTTATTTGCAAAAACAGATAGCTCCATTTCTTATAGATGATATTATTACTAAAACTGGAGATGTTAGTAGTTTTCAGAAATCATGTTTATACATTAAGTACGAAAGATTTCAATTGCAAAAAAATAGCTTTTAATAAAAAAAAAATTATGTGAACAAAAATGTTGGCTCAGTGGTATGGTGGCTCAGTGGTTAGGACTGTCACCTGACAGCAAGATGGTCGCTGGTTCGAGTCCCGGCTGGGCCAGTTGGCATTTCTGTGTGGAGTTTGCATGTTCTCCCCGTATTGGTGTGGGTTTCCTCCGGGTGCTCAGACTTCCCCCACAATCCAAAGACATGCGCTATATGTGAATTGAGTAAACTAAATTGGCCATAGTGTATGAGTGTGTGTGTGTGTGAGAGAGAGAATGAGTGTGTATGGGTGTTTCCCAGTACTGGGTTGCAGCTGGAAGGGCATCCGCTGTGTAAGAACATATGCTGGAATAGGTAATTCTGCTGTGGCGACCCCTTATAAATAAGGGACTAAGCCAAAAAAAAGAATGAAAATTAAAATAACCTCTTCATATATCATCCTTTTAAAATATAAGACTGTTAAGAGATGGTGGCAATTTTACTGGCCACGCAATGGATGGAAACACAATGAAGAGATATAATACTATGTTCCAACTCATTATCTGCATTAGATGGTTTTTACAGAGATTTCTTTTTACAGTTCATCCAGAGATCATCTTCAAGACAGGTCTTTATGTATGAAATTTGTACAAAATTGATACTAAAGTTAAAGAGAAACAAACGTTTATGAATACCTATTCATGTACAGTAGAGGTGAATGAGGTGGCAGAGAAGCTGACTTAAACTTGCTCAGAGAAACGCTGTTGCTGTCAATCATTGTTTACTTTTCATATCAGTTTAATAGTAAGAGGATTAATCGAAAAAGCCTGTCGATAAAAGGTTTTGCAAAAAAGTTTTCTACTTTCTTGTAAAAGTATTTTGCAGTATTTTCAAAAGACAGTATTTTATTTTGATACATTTGTGGCTGCTGTATTTTGTAGTTTATTTTGATACACATAAAATTGAGGTATTTTGTATTTTATTTTAAAATACATTTCAATGTATTTTTGCCCATCCCTGGTTGTATACATGATAATACAATATTATGTTTGTTTTCCATAATATTTAGCAAAAAAGAATGGAATAAATGAAAGCTGTTGGAATATCAGTGGTTGGAAAGTATGTTTAAGATGTAATTTATAAGTTCTGTGTTAAAGGTGCAGTATGTAAGTTTGACACCCAGTGGTTGAACTAGGTATTGCACTCCTAGATCAAAATAAACGCACGCGTGGGATGCCAGATTAAGTACAGGAGCGAGTGATTTAAACCTGTGTTCTAAATAAAATCAACGACACGCGATAGAGGGAATATTTTCCATATTAAAAGGAGTTTTAGTTCTAACCAACACCTCGAATTGAGATATTAGAAACGGTTTCATTTTCTCACAGCTCAACATGTGAAACCTATGACAGTGCACCTTAGGTAAGCCTCGTGTGTTTTATTCAGTGCTAAATGCTAACAATGTGAGTTTGAATGGATTCTAAACCTTACCGTTTCGTGAGTGAGTGCATATTCTGTGCTTCTGAATGGCTGTATTTACATTTCTGTCATGTTTCGTCTAGTGCAAACAGCTAAACTGCTGTTTGCGTGTTGTTAGGACACGAGATTACAATGTAACCTGCTCACCTAATGTTTACACTCGTAATGTTTATATCATTTGCTAAGTAATAACCTCATGTGGAACTGAATCTGTCTCATTTCGATGTCTGATACTGTCCATTTCGGTCACGGGCGCATGCTTTCAGAGCCTTTCTGAATGAATGAATGAAATACGCTGTTTTCCAACAAGGCAACCCGGAGTGCTGAAATATAATTGGCTAAACTGGCATTCTGCAGGCTAAACAAAGACAGCGTTCCGGCACGGAAAAACCATTTTCAAAGCAGAATATCTGACTTCAGCATTGTTTTTCAGTTAAACAAGTATGTTCACTTGGGATGTTTCTTAAATACCTGCAAACATATTATGGTATTTTTATGCTTTAGAAGAGTCACAAACTTACATACAGCACCTTTAAAGCTTATAATACTGCAACACCAATTAAATAATTTTAAACCACAAAATTATTAATTATAAGAAAAGTTCTAAATTTGACATTTCTAATTTGGACCCACTATTGGACATTCATAAAGTCATATCATAAAGTACCTTAAAAAAATTTCCTCAAAATTTTTTTACAGCACTTTAAGTTAAGCCATTCTAATAAACCATAATGTGTGCAGTAGAGGATTAAATCCTAAAATTAAACCAGAATCTTAATCCCACCAATTTTGCCAGCTGTACCACGATGTGTATAATGACAATGACCATGTTCATATTACAGTATCAGTCTAATATTAGCACATTATTAGGTTCACAACAAAGAATTTGCAAAGAAACTGGGATTTAGAGATGTATCTATCTTGACTATCTGTGATCCAGCTGCACCTCAAGAAGAAATTGTTACTTTCTGTATTTTTGTCACATTGTGTTTTTATAACATTTTAAACTCATGTCTTTGTTTTTAATAAAGAAAAGACAGTAAAATGGTTAGGCAATCGCTTGAATGACAACAGCTGCATAATATCCAGCCTGATCTCACGAGGAAACGTAAGTATTTTACATTTTGTCAGTTTAGTGGCTAATTCGTACGAATTTGTCTGGGTTGAGTCGTACGAAAATTTACGATTTTAAAAAGGAGGCGTGGCACCCAACCCCGCCCCTAAACCCAATCGTCATTGGGTGATGAGCAAATCGTACTAAATTGTATGAGTTAGATTATACGAATTCATACAAATTAGCCACTAAATCAAAAAGTTATGAATTTCCGTGAGATTGCGTTGCAATATCAATACAACAATAAATGAAGACACTTTAAACACACAATAGGAGTCCCGGTTTGTAGGCTTTAAATCATGTTTATTTTGTACAGTAGTTATGATGGATTTCCATACACTCAGAAATAATGGTACAAACCTGTCACTGAGGTGGTATCTCTTCAAAAGGTACGGTTTTTTACTATACAGGTCTACGATACCTGACAAAAGTCTTGTCACCTATCCGAGTTTTAGGAACAACAAATAATAACTTGACTTCTAGTTGATCATTGGGTATCAGAAGTGGCTTAGATGAAAGGCAAAGGCCTCTAGATTACGATTATTTTACCAAAATAAAATATGATCCTGTTTTCACTCTTGCAGGACTCCCAGAGTTCATCAAGATTCTTTGGATTCATATTAAATACCTCGTCCTTCATCTTACCCCAGATATGCTCAATAATGTTCATGTTTGGTGACTGAGCTAGCCAATTCTGGAGCAGCTTGACTTTCTTTGCTTTCAGGAACTTTGATGTGGAGGTGAAAGTATGAGAAGGAGCGCTTTCCTGCTGAAGAATTTCCCCTCTCCTGTGGTTTGTAACGTAATGGGCAGCACAAATGTCTTGATACCTCAGGCTGTTGATGATGCCATCCACTCTGCAGATCTCTCGCATGCCCCCACACTGAATATAACCCCCAAATCATGATTTTTTTCATTACCAAACTTGATTGATTTCTGTGAGAATCTTGGGTCCATGCAGGTTCCAGTAGGTCTTCTGTAGTATTTGTGATGATTGGGATGCAGTTCAACAGACGATCCATCAGAAAAATCTACCTTCTGCCACTTTTCCAAATGATCAACTAGAAGTCAAGTTATTATTTGTTGCTCTTACAACTGGGATTGATGACAAGAGTTTTGTCAGGTAGTGTACATATGTATCTTTAAAGCTAAATATTAATAGCTAAAATTACAAATGTGTACCTTATAGCGCTTTAAAGGTCCAAAAGTGAACCCTAAAGGTACAAATGTGTACCTTTTAAAGTACCAATGGGCATTTGTATGGTATAAAAGTGAAAAGGTACCACCAAGTGAGTTACAGGTAAGGTACCACTGGTTTTGTGCATTTATTTCTGAAAGTATATGGCATATAGGCCAATTTACTTGTATGGAGGGCATCCTTGCTCCACATCGATGCAAAAACAGTGCAATACGTTAAACCTGTGTGTGTGTATTAAGAGTACACATCAAACTTTGTAGTGTAATAGGTGTGTAGCTCATTCATCATTGCAGAAAGGCTTAACAAACAAATCAGAAACTTCCTGGTTAAGTCTTAATGTGGTATTTGTGATCTCTGATTCATCAGTTGCTGTCTGTGTGTGCTACATTTAACTGACATCTGTATCCTTCTGAAGCAAACATGTCTGAACAGTGGGTGGGGAGAATCAGCTCATTAGCATTTAAAGTCACAGGTGCAAACAGCTAAAACAGGTCCCTCTGATCCCAAAAATTGTCATTTCTTTAACAAGATATAATAAATTATCTGTCAAGTATTTTGAGCTAAGACATCATAGACACATTCTGGAGACACCAAAGACGTATTTTGTGTATAAAGAGGTATAATCTGAGCCCTTTAAATTGCAATACATCTTTTCAGCAGAACATGATGGTTGTGCTATAAATGCTGCACCTCTACTATCAGTCTTGTATTATTTCTGTTTACTGGATTCTCTCCCTGCTGGGAACCCCTGTGGCCTCTGGCTAAAGAATCAAGTTTGGCTTTAGACAACACTCGCAGAAAGGCACAAAAAGCTGTTGTTTTCAGGCTCGAATTGTAGCCTGCGCATTGTTGTTATGAACTTTCAATGACAGTCGTTTGCTTTCAGAGTGCAGATAAATATGGTCTTAAGATGAACAAAACAACATATATATATATATATATATATATATATATATATATAGTTGAAGTCAAAATTATTGCCCCATACCCCCCCCCCCCCCCCCCCCCCCCCCCCTTATTTTTTTTTATTTTTTAAATATTGTCCAAATGATGTTTAACAGAGCACACAAATTTTCACAGTATGTCTGATAATATTTTTTCTTCTGGAGAAAGTCTTATTTGTTTTATTTTGGCAAGAATAAAAGCAGTTTTTTATTTTTTAAGAACCATTTTAAGGTCAATATTATTAGCCCCTTTAAGCTGTATATTTTTTCGATAATCTACAGAACAAACCATCATTATACAATAACTCGTCTAATTACCCTAACCTGCCTAGTTAACCTAATTAACCTAGTTAAGCCTTTAAATGTCACTTTAAGCTTTATAGAAGTGTCTTGAAAAATATCTAGTCAAATATTATTTACTGTCATCATAGCAAAGATAAAATAAATCAGTTATTAGAAATGAGTTATTAAAACTATTATGTTTAGAAATGTGTTAAAAAAATCTGCCCTCCGTTAAACAGAAATTGAAGAAAAAAATAAACAGGAGGGCTAGTAATTCAGGGGGCTAATAATACTGTCTTCAACTGTATAAATATAAATATATATGTATAAAAAATACATGCCACGTCTAGGAGAACTTCACAGGTATATCCAACGCTATCTCACGGCAATTCGTAACATTTTGATTTACTGGCTAATTTGTATGAAATTGTATGATCTCAATTTGCTTTTTCCCCAATGACGGTTGTGTTTGGGGGTGGGGTTTGGTGCCATGCCTCCTTTTAAAAATCGTACATTTTCGTATGACTCGTATGACGTAGGAATGCAAAATATCATATGAATTAGTTTATATTGTAAAACATGTATTTTTCACCAAGAAGGTTCATACAGAATCCAAAGGCAGACACTGATAAGATCAGGGACTGGTTAATACAGTATGTGTGTGGACTGGTTAATGTGTGTTGATTGGTCAGTTTGTATGTCTCAGTATTTGAGCTTTGGTCACATGGTCAGGAAAGATACAAAATAGGTGGTAAACTTTGGTCCGTCTCTTTTCCTGCTATGGAGTCTGTCTTCTCTGGCTCCATTGCTATAAGGCTCTCTTTGGGGCCTACCCTCTGTTCTTTGTCTCTCTCTCTCTCTCTCTCTCTCTCTCCCCTTCTCTCTCAGGTAACTTTTATTACATTTAAGCTGGGTACAATTATTATGTTTTTCATCATTTCATGTTTAATCATTTTATACTATTCATTCATTCATTTTCTTGTCGGCTTTGTCCCTTGCGGGGTCGCCACAGTGGAATGAACCACCAACTTATCCAGCACGATTATACGCAGCGGATGTCCTTCCAGCCGCAACCCATCTCTGGGAATTTCCACACACACACATTCACACTCATACACCACGGACAATCTAGCTTACCCAATTCACCTGTACCGCATGTCTTTGGACTGTGGGGGAAACCGGAGCACCCGGAGGAAACCCACGCAAACGCAGGGAGAACATGCAAACTCCACACAGAAACACCAACTGACCCAGCCCAGCCGAGGTTCGAACCTGCGACCCAGCGACGTTCTTGCTGTGCATTTTATACTATGTTGTTACTAATTTAGTTGTAACCATAGCAAGTTATTGTCATTAAGTCTTTTCAATTTTGTTAATTACTTTTGATTTAACATCAGCACTTAATTGCTCCATATGACAATACAATGCAATCACATAATAACAATGCTCTCACACATTTTTAGCTATTAATGCTGCCCCTTATTTTCGTTTTTGGTAGAAAATTGCAGAAATATGGTTTGACTAGAAATGTACAGTTTTTCACCTTCATACTGATAACTTTTATTCATTCAGCCCATTTTTACATAGCCACTAAACTGACAATATGTAAAATAGTTACGTTTCCTCATGAGATCAGGCTGGTATATTGCACACCGGATGCATCAAGTTCAGTTAAAAAGCTAGCAATTCAAAAGAATGAACAAACTGATTATCATTTGTATAAACACAGATTAGCTGCAAACCGCTTGGTTAAATTAATGTAAAATCCTAGTGAATTTGTGGTTTTAACTGTTTGTTTTATTTTTAATGAAAAACATGGTTAATTTTTATAAGGGAAAGTGGTGTCGGTGAGATTGAAGTTCAGCTTTTTTTCCTTTATTTAATTTTTTTTGGAAGTCAAGAATATTTCCACTACACCTCCACTGATTTATTGTGTTTATTAACATTTGTCTTTTTGCAATCACATTTGCATTGTGAAATGTTGCTAATGACATCCAGGATTTTCATTTGAAACATGCTTTTTGCATATTGAAATATGCATTCAAACATGTTTGCTTATAGGGATAGTTCCCCCAAAAATGTACATTTACTCTCTATATCATTGGTGTCCAAACTCGGTCCTGGAGGGCCGGTGTCCTGCATAGTTTAGTTCTAATTTCCTTCAACATACCTGCCTGGAAGTTTCTAGTATAAAAGAGCTTGATTAGCTGCTTCAGGTGTGTCTAATTGGGGTTGGAACTAAACTTTGCAGAACACCGGCACCCCAGGACCGAGTTTGCACACCCCTGCTCTATATACTCTCTCTCTCAAGCGGTTACAGACACTTATGAGTTTCTTTTTTCACAAAAGAAGATATTTTAAAAAGAAAAAAAGGGATACAGTAACCATTGACATTCATAGTAGAAAAAACAAATACTATATGGATGTCAATGGTTATAGGTGGCCAACAATGTTTAAAATATCTCCTTCTGTGTTCAACAGAAGAAAGAAACTCTAATAGGTTTTGATCAAATGAAGAGGTCACACTTTATTTTGAAGGTCCGATTGTTGAATTTAAGTTACATTGCAACTAATTATCATTAGATTATACGTAGACTGTTAGGTTGGGGTTAGGGTTTTGGTTGGGGTTAGGGTTAGTGTAAGTTGACATGTACTTGCAAATTTTCTTATAGTCAGTTAAATGTCTGTTGAAGGACTGTTAAATGTCAGTATCAACAGATATTAAGCTGACAGTCTACTAATACTCAAATGGACCATCAAAATAAAGTGTTACCAATGAAGATTGAGTAAATGATGACAGAGTTTCCAGTATTGGGTGAACAATCCATTGAAGGTTAAAATGACCTGAAACTTGACACTATTAACTCAGTGTTTTCATTGTGAGCATGATTCATGTTTCATTGTGAACATATTTCACTCTGTGTAACTTAATTAATATGAATTTCTATTCCCATCATATGTTGCCTCGATGGAGGAGCAGATGTTAAAATAAAGGGTTATTTTATGCAATTTTGGCAAAAAAAAAAAAAAAGAATGTGTAGACTTGTTCAAGTTGAAGCTTCTGTTAAGTTAGTTTTAAAAATTTATATTATGTCAATGCTTTGTGATTTAGATTGAGGACTACAATTTCAATTATTTAAATTACATTAACAACAGTAACTATGGAAATGGTATGGATTTAACCAATAATATTGTCAGACAACCAATATGCAACATCATGTGAAAAGTTGTATTTAGATTTCTAATAGCTATCATGAAGATCAGGGAAATCTACACTACTTGACAAAAGTCTTGTCGTTGATTCCAGTTGTAAGAGCAACAAATAATAACTTCTAGTTGATCATTAGGAAAAGTGGTAGAAGGTACATTTTTCCAATGAATCATCTGTTGAACTGCATCCCAATCATCACAACTGCTGCAGAAGACCTATTGGAACCCGCATGGACCCAAGATTCTCACAGAAATCAGTCAAGTTTGGTTAAGGAAAAATCATGGTTTGGGGTCACATTCATTATGGGTGTGTGGAGAGATCTGCAGAGTGGATGGCAGCCTGAGCTATTAAGACATTTGTGCTGCACATTACATTACAAACCACAGGAGAGGGCAAATTCTTCAGCAGCATAGCGCTCCTTCTTATACTTCAGCCTCTAAATCAAAGTTCCTGAAAGCAAAGGTCAAGGTGCTCGAGGATTGGCCAGCCCATTCACCAGATATGAACATTATTGAGCATGTCTGTGGTAAGATGGATGAGGTATTGAATATGAACCCAAAGAATCTTGATGAACTCTGGGAGTCCTGCAAGAACACTTTCTTTGTCATTCCAGATGACTTTATTAATAAGTTATTTGAGTCATTGCAGAGATGTATGGATGCAGTCATCTAAGCTCTGGTAGTCATACACAATATTAATGATTTTTTTTCACTGCACCATGACTTTATATTCTACAGTATACTGTACATTATTTCATTTAAGTGACAAGACTTTTGTCTAAGCAAAGTCGGACCTTACTGTCCTAATTACTTAATTAACAATCAATGCATGATCATATTTAATTTGGGTAAAATATGCGTAATCTAGAGGCCTTTGCCTTTCATATGAGCCACTTCTAATACCAAATGATCAACTAGAAGTCAAGTTATAATGTGTTGTTCCTAAAACTTGAATAGACGACAAGACTTTTGTCAGGTATAGTGTAGGATTGAATTCCAGAGTTTTTTTTTTTCTTTTCTTTAATTATTCATACTTGTATTACAGATTTGTTATATACTTCTAAGTTTTTTAGTCTGAGATTGGAGTAAGGGAATAATTTATAAAATGAACTGTACATATTTCCGGGAAAAGTTAAATAATTAAAGTTATGTTTGAGAGATTCCAAGATTGTTTTAACTTGACATTCATATACCAAGAAAAGCAAGGAAATCTGTTAGTTTGAATAAGAATCAACCCCTGGGACATTAAAGTGCCTGCAGTTGAAGAAACACCCACATATTGTTGTGTGACTAATGCTGCATTTATCTGGTAAACCTCGGCTGCAAATCCCTGATGTTTCTTTCGCTTTTTTTGTGTATGTGATAAATTATAGGGATGACATAGTGCAGACTTTTATTTCTCATGTGTCGTTCATCACTTTTCTATATGAGCCCCAAACTCAGAGCCAGTAACAGTTTTGTCATAATCATAAAATTCCATTTCACTCATATATTGAGAAAGCACACAGAAAATTGTGCGTGACCCATAGATAAAACAAAAAACTCCAAATATTGGCATTTTCGCCACTGCGGCTCTAAATATCTCAAGGGTTACTTTTTATGTGTGATTTATATATATATAATAGCCATATATAAAAATTGTAAGTCAGAGTGATGGCTTAGACTAGAGGCAACAAAGAGAAAATACTATTAGGTCAGTATAAGAGTTTTAGAAATATAGATTGAATCATGACCAACATGAACAATGATAATTGTGGTGTGCAATATTTATCCTCTACAATAATAGCGTAATTGCGGTTAAAACGATGCTAAATGTGAAGAGCAGGGGGGTCATTGGGTATTAGCCAATGCTAATAAGGCTAAATATTATTTGCCTTGATTTTTAAAAAAATGAATAATTTGATAAAATTATTCAAAGATCCATTCATAAAGACAGTGGCTGAATAAGTATAATATCTAAACATTAAGGGGCCTATTTTAGGCGCAAAGTCCAAAGCGCAGGGCTCAAAAGCATTAGGGCGTGTCAGAATCCACTTTTGCTATTTTAAGGACGGAAATTTCCGATTTGCACCACGGCACATGGTCTAACTGGGTTGAGCTTATTCTCTTAATGAGTTATAGGTGTGTTTTGAGAATAAACCAATCAAAGTCTCATCTCCCATTCCCTTTAAGAGTCAGTTGCGTTGCGCCATAGCGCATTTGCTATTTACATGGCGGACTTTGTAAATGGAAAAACTGAGTGCTTCACTAGCGAGAAAACAGTTAAGCAGAGCATCTGCAGTGTGAGAAGGAGAGATGAGCCTCCTCATTCTTTACTTTTACTTTCACTCTTGTGGATAAGGAAACATGTTGTATGCACAGACATCCATTAGCCTATGCATAATTAATTTTGTTTGTTATGCACAAAGATTTGTTTCAAAACGATTTCTAAATTCAGTTCCATTTCCAGCATACGAATAAATAAACAATAATAACAAAGTGCGGTCAAAAAGTTAAATCCAAATACACATGCTACGCCCCATATGGTCTAAAAGCTGACAGGTGAGCAAATCTGAGCTTGTTTTTAATAAAACAAACATAAATATGCATATAATAAATAATACTACTACTAGTAATAACAATATACACAAGAAAATTGTCATGAGTAAACTGAAAATGCCCCCCGAGACGAAGAAAGCATGAAGGCAGTAGTTTTTATATTTATGTAGAAAGTAATAATTTTTGTAATATTTTAATCCTTTAATTCTTTTTTATTTGTAAAGATATTTGTGTATTGCTCTACATCCTGTGTGTATTAAGCAATGTTTAAGTGAGCCGCACAACTAACGTGCTCTGCGCTGGACTTTAGACCTCCTCTTAGCTGGTCTATTAAACAGTCTATTCTAGTTTCTCAAAATAGCAACGCGCCAGCAATGCGCCTCAACACACCTCCTTTTTTAGACTAGAACGCCTATGGGCGCACATTTGAGCGCAAATGCATATGCTATTTAAAAAGCATGGTGCAAAACGTCAAAATGACTCATGCGTTGAGCTGAAACTAGCAAACAACAATTGCGTCGTGTCTTGCGCCACATTGCACTGGGTGTATGATAGGGCCCTAAGTCTCCAATCTACCTCAGTGAGCTATTAACTTTTAAACCAGCCTATCAGATTCCTCCAATCAGGATCTGCTGTGTATCCCCAAATCATGACTTAAGTAGTGCGACTGTGAATACTTTTTTGTTCTCAAAGGTGGAAGAAATTGTGATTGTTATTCTTAACCTGTTTGTTGTTGTCTGTCTCTTTTCTGTTTATTTTTTAGAAAGCACATTGGTCAACGAAAGTTGTTGGAATTGTGCTCTATATAAAATGGTCGTTGTTATTGTCATTATATTATCCATGTGATAATGTTGGCTGTGATAATTTTCTCAAAATCTAATAATCTAATTTGTAGCATTTCATAAAAAAGAAGTGCCAAAATCATACTGTCATTACAATTATTCAAACTATAGTTAACATAGTTTATGAAAAATGTATTACATGAATAATTTTTACGAATAAGTTGGCAGTTCACTCTGCTGTGGCGACCACTGATAAATCAGGGATTAAGCCGAAGGGAAATGAATGAATGAATAAATAAATGAAGGATTTTTTTTTGAATAAACTAACTAGTTAGAACTATTTCCTCATTTAAACCATACTGATGTCACACAGGGTGACGTGGTGGCATAGTGGGTAGCACGATCGCCTCACAGCAAGAAGGTCGCTGGTTCGAGCCTCTGCTGGGTCAGTTGGCATTTCTGTGTGGAGTTTGCATGTTCTCCTCGTGTTCGCGTGGGTTTCCTCCGGGTGCTCCGGTTTCCCCCACAAGTCCAAAGACATGGTATAGGTGAGTTGGGTTTGCTAAAATTGACCGTAGTGTATGTGTGTTAATGAGTGTGTATGGATGTTTCTCAGTGATGGGTTGCAGCTGGAAGGGCATCCGCTGCGTAAAACATATGCTGGATAAGTTGGCGGTTCATTCCGCTGTGGCAACCCCAGATTAATAAAGGGACTAAGCCGAAAAGAAATGAATGAATGATGTCACACAAGTGGTGGAGTGATACTGTATGTTGTGCTAATTATCAATTTGAGATCAAAATAATGTCAGATTACTGCTGTAAATAACAAAATGATGTCCAGGGAATGCTTTTGGTGTTTTATTCTTTGTTATTTTCCTTTATTATGCAAGTTTTCTGATGTTACTCTGGATTGCTGCCAACATATACCCTTCAAAACATCTAGTTACAAACTATAAAACACAGAAGGAAATGTGTACATGTATGGAATGAAAGATGTACATTTGTACTGCATGTTAGCTGGTTATTATGATAACATTCATTCTATCCATATGAAGTCCATATGTCACATTACAAGGAAACTATGCTTCCAACCATTCAAGAACTTAGCTCCAACCCCACCAGTTTTTGACACTGTTCATTGGAACAATGCTACTGCTGAACCATGTTGGTAACCACTAAACTTGCAACTTTAGTTGGTTAATGATGGATTTAAGATTTTACACATCCTACATTTTAAGCATTTTATTTTTTAAAACATAGATTACTTCCTAGATGGCACCTTGAAGTTAAAATGACAAAAAAAAAAAACATGGTTCATGTCAATTGATTGATGTCAATACGATATCAAATTGACATCTAACATTAGCATCAATTTGTTTTTGACACCAATGTTAGATTAAAATTTGATGTCGTTTTGATGCCTTGTGGGATACAAAATCCAGTATAACATTTTTTCAACATTTACATATGTCGTTTGAATCTGAAGCTGTCAGATGAATCATACTTTTGTGCTGTTATTCAAAAGGGTGGAATGTGTGGATGTCAAATGGACGTCAAGGTTCAGTTCATACAGAAAATTAGCATCAATGCTCATTCAGCACATTACGCTCAACTTCCATGTGGATGAAGTGAAAACGCTTCCCCTGCAGTGCTCGCAATGTGTGCTATAGTGACAGCATGATGACGTGTATGTGTGTACTGTAGTACTTCACACTCTGTTATATTGGCCATGAGGTATGGGAAGGCAACAGGGTTGGTGTAGGCATAGGGTAGGGGTATACTATTGAATTGGGTTTGGGCCTTAATCCTCTAAGAATAACACTTCCTACACTCTCAGAAATAAAAGTACACAAGCTTTCACTGGGGTGGTACCTTTTCAAAAGGTACAAATTTGTACCTTAAAGGTCCATATTAATACCTCAAGGGTACAGTTGAAGTCAGAATTATTAGCCCCCCTGAATTATTAGCTCCCCTGTTTATTTTTTTTCCCCAATTTCTGTTTAACGGAGAGAAGATTTTTTTTCAACACATTTCTAAACATAATAGTTTTAATAACTCATTTCTAATAACTGATTTATTTTAGCTTTGCCATGATGACAGTACATACTATTTTACTAGATATTTTTCAAAACACTTCTATACATCTTAAATTGACGTTTAAAGGCTTAACCAGGGTAATTAGGTTAACTAGGCAGGTTAGGGTAATTAGGCCAGTTATTGTATAATGATGGTTTGTTCTGTAGACTATTGGAAAAAAAATTAGCTTAAAGGGGCTAATAATTTTGTCCTTAAAATGGTTTTTAAAAAATTTAAAATTGCTTTTATTTTAGACGAAATAAAACAAATAAGACTGTCTCCAGAAGATAAAATATTATCAGACATACTGTGAAAATTTCCTTGCTCTGTTAAACATAATTTGGGAAATATTTAAAAAAGAAAAAAAAATCAAAGGGGGGCTAATAATTCTTCAACTTTAAGTTCCTAAAAAGTACAAACGAGTTTCTCTTAAAATTTTTAGGTACTAATGTATACTTTTAAGGTACCAATATGGACCCTTTAAGTACAAATGTGTACCTTTTAAAAAGGTACCACCCCAGTGACTGTTCACATACCTTTATTTCTGAGAGTGTACTTATTCATTATCTATCTGCTTGTCCTGCTTGTTTGTTAGAAAAAAAAAAAAAAAAAAAAAAACTAAACTAACCAAGACTACATGTTGTTGCTTTTCTGGTGATCTTAAGTGCTTTCATTCTCATTTGTAAATCTCCGTGTATGTGTCTGTTCAGAATGCAGTGTAATGACACTATGCCACATATTTAACATAATACACATTTTTTAAAATTTATGCCACCTTTTCTGTCAAAAGATGCTTTAAGTCACTTTAAAAGCATTTGTTAAATGAATAAATGTAAATGTTCCTTGAAACTTTAAAAAAAGTATGCTCTATATAGTATGAATATGTTCATATTTGTTCATCTTTGCTGTGAATTGAGACATATTCATATTTTGGTGTGCCATTGTATGGAGGTATAAGCATTCTGCATGCAGAAAGTCAATAAAATGAATCCGCAGTTTTGAACGAAAAGTTTAATGTATGGTTTAATGAATTAGCCATCAGTAGAGGGTCGAGTCAATGTACAGGACAGGACAGGTCTAGCAAAATACAGTGCATGTATATTAGCCAAGGAGGTACAATTTATTTTGAAATTTGATAAAAAAAAATATATTTGTGCAGTGATGATATCTTTCCTCCTACATTTTTGGCTCTGAGCAGGTGAAGAGAGAGTTTTTTTGTTGAGCAGACCGTTTATCTTGGTTGTGTAGTTCAGACAGAGAGCAGCCGGAGTAAGAGGAGGCGGAAGAGTACAGCACTGGGAGCCTCTTGGAAAAACTTGCTTGATAGGTCACTATTCATTTTGTATGAGAGGGCTGAGTGAAACTGAGAGCGGGCACAATCCTGTGAAGCCATCCCAAATATGGAGCGTGTTTGGGATGTGTGCGGAGGCAGAGCACATAAAGCCTGTGCCAGTAGAGCAAATGCTTTCAGATTTCATTTACTGTATTTATTCAGTCTGTAGTGCATTCAACTGTTATGACTATTAATAACATACGCAGAAAAGAGTTTTTGGGTAAATATAACATTTAGAGTGGTACAGAACATAATACAGATTATCTTGATTAACTTAAAGGGATAGTTAGAACAAAAATAAGCCTTTTTAAGTCCTTGCAGTTTAGTTAAACATGTTTATACTGTATATACAGTGGGTCAAATACTGTATTGAACACATCACCATTTTTCCAGAAAACATATTTCTAAATGTACTGTTGTCTTGAAATTTAAGCTTGTGGTCAATAACAGCTTAAGTAATCCAAAGATACAAAGAAAACACAAAATATTAGTTTAGAAATGAGATTATGTGTAATAAAATGAAATGACAGGGGTATAATATTGAACACATGCAGAAAGGGAGGTTTAATAAAACATGGAAAGCCCAGACAGCAGCTGAAATCGTTCAGTAGTTAGAAAGCAACCCTGCCCCTCGTCTGTGTAAATAAAAATTATTAGTTGCTTCGGTTCCAACACCTAAATTACTAAGTAAATGAAGATGAAACCAGGGTGGCCAATGATCCCAAACACAGCCCAGAGTGTAGGGCACGTGACTACTGAAAGGAACAGAGTGATAATAGAGGGAGGAACCAGAATGAGCCAGGAGCACGAGGATCCAGGCAGAGACCCAAACCACAACAAGGATGACGGCCCATACCATAGTCCACGTGTGAGTTGCCATGGTGGAGATAGGGTGTTACGTCCTTTTAGATGTTAATATTAAAACTAAGGGTATTTGACATAACATATAATAGTTTCGTGTGTGTCACCAATGGAGGGAGAAAGAAACCACAGAAAACCAAATATCACTGCAATTATTTATTGCCCATACTTCCAGTGAAATCAGTGAAAATATATATTGTACCGTGAAAGAAAAATATTTACAATAAATTACCTGTTGGAGAGGAGGTAGATAGAGGTGCTTAAATCAAAGAAATAAATATAACAAAACGCATTAACTGTATTAAACAACTAAACTAAATATGAAAAGAAAAACATGAAAAGAAACATCTTCAACGTACCAAACGTCTTAACTAAACTACTCTAAATAAAAATAAAACATACACAAAACAGCACCCTCTCCTAAACCTAGTGGAAATAATACATGAAGGATCCTGGGTGTTTGTATATGTATATCGCGCGACTTACTCACTCCTACACCCTCTCCGAGGTATCTCTCAAAAGCATCAGTTAACTGTACAAGTTCACAAGCAAACAAATTGCAATTTCAAATCTCACAAGACTTTAGACAAGAGCATTAAATCACCGACAAAGGAAACACATTCTCTCAGACTAGTCCTCGCAAGAGAGACTGTCCTCATCGAGACCCACAGACAGAGTGAGAGCAAGATAGAAAGAGAGATCGCCATTGCAGTTTGGGCTCGGCTTTTAAACGCTACGCAGACCAGCGATTGGTAGCGCGAATCCAGCGTCAGCAGCCTACGTCATGAGCACGAAATGCGGATCCTCCAATGCCGTTCATACCTGTAACACACGCGTAAACGACACACCCACATACAAACAAACACACACACACATAGACCCAAAATACGTTCGTAACGAACGTAACACTCCCCCTCTCAAAACTTAACATAAAGCAACATTAAGCCCTAGATAAAGTGTCAGCAATGACATTTTCAGATCCTTTCTTATGCTTTATGGATAAGTTATAATTTTGCACAATCAACGACCAACGCATAAGGCGTTGATTGTGATTGTGCATTCTTGACAGAAACACTAGGGGATTGTGGTCAGTGTATACAGTAACAGGCAAAACCGATGAACCCACATAAACTTCAAAAAACTGCAAAGATAAAATCAGAGCCAAAGCTTCCTTTTCAATGGTGGAATAGTTACGTTGATGTCTGTTAAATTTACGTGAAAAGTAGCAGATTGGGTGATCAAAACCAACATCATCTTCTTGAACAAGCACAGCTCCAACACCCAAAGAACTGGCATCAACTTCTATTTTGAATGGACGTGAGAAGTCAGGTGCAGCGAGAACAGGTGCACAAGTAAGCAACAACTTAACATTCTCGAAAGCCTGCTGGCATGCATCAGACCATACAAAATCACTTTTTGGACTCAACAAGCTGGTCAAAGGACAAACAACAGTCGAAAAATTACGACAGAAACTCCTATAATAACCAGACATTCCTAAAAAGCGACGCAACTCGCGTCTCGTTGTAGGAACAGGAAACTCAGCTATAGCTGTCACTTTGGCACTAACAGGGCGAACTTCACCTTGACCTACTTCTTTGCCCAAATAAGTAATCGTTGCTTTTCCAAATTCACACTTGGCTAAATTAATAGTCAAAGACGCATCAGATAATCGTTTAAAAACAGTGCGAAGTGCAGATAAGTGCTCATCCCAGTCACAAGAATAGATGACCAGATCATCAAGGTATGCGTTACAGTTTGGAACACCAGACAATACGATGTTTACGAGGCGCTGGAAAGTTGCGGGAGCGTTTCGTAACCCGAAAGCCATTACTTTGTATTGAAGGAAGTTATCTGGTGTAACGAATGCTGAAATTTGTGCAGCTCGCGGCGTTAATTTTACTTGCCAATAACCCTTGAGAAGATCCAATTTTGTGACGAATTTCGCTGAACCCAAGTTGTCAATGCAATCTTCCATTCTGGGCAAGGGATAACTATCTGGCACTGTTACTGAATTTACCTTTCGATAGTCTGTGCAAAAACGGAAGGTACCGTCAGCTTTTGGCACTAGCAGACAAGGAGAGCTCCAGGGACTATGACTATGTTCTGCTAAATCGTTCTTCAACAAATAATCTACTTCGTCTTTCATCACAGACCTTTTTACATTATTTATTCGGTAAGCATGTTGCTTAATAGGATGATCACATGTCACGTGAATATCATGCTGTAGCACGTTAGTTTGAGTCGGCACATCACTAAACAGCATAGGAAATTCATGCAACAATTTAATCATATCGATTGTCTGTGCTTCCGACAAAGTATTAAAATAGTCTGGCAACTTACCAAGAATTTCAGAATTGGAAAGTCTACCACACATTGCCAAGTCATTACGAAACGTAAAATCATCATCATGACACTCACCCAGAGATGGCAGTTTACTCACATCAGCAGAGTCAAACACAGCAGTAACGGCAGCAGCTAAGGGTTCAGAGGAAACAGCAACGAGTTGTTCCTTTTCGAAATTATCAGACACTTTCCTAGTGTGATAAAACTTAAGCATGTTAATGTGACAGGTGCGAAATTTTCTTTTTCGATCAGGTGTATTTATTACAAAGTCAGTTTCACTTAGTTTCTTCGACACTTTATAGGGGCCAGAAAAACGAGCAGACAAAGCTGAACCAGGTATCGGTAGCAGAACTAAAACATCATCACCAGGTTTAATTTCACGTACAACAGCTTTCCTGTCATACCATCCTTTCATGTCCTCCTGAGCTACGGACAGTGACTCACGTGCAAGAGTGCATGCATTGTGCAAACGTTCTCTGAAACGGCTAACAAAATCCAAAATATTAACTCCATTTGATTTTTCATTCAGCATCCCTTCTTTCAGCACTTTAAGCGGCCCGCGGAATACGTGGCCATAAATTAAGTCTGAAGGGGAAAATCCTAATGACTCTTGAGTCGATTCACGAATTGCAAACAGCATTAATGGTATTCCTTCATCCCAGTCTTTTTCAGAACTCAGGCAGTATTTTCTTAACATGGATTTTAACGTCTGATGAAAGCGTTCGATAGCTCCCTGGCTCTCAGGATGATAAGCGCTTGAAATTCGGTGCTTGATTCCTAACGAAGTTAAAACTTGTTTGAACACGTTTGACAAAAAATTCGTTCCCTGATCTGTTTGTACGATTTTTGGTAACCCAAAAGTAGAAAAAAATTTGATCATTGCTTTGATCACAACAGGTGCAGTGATTTTTCTAAGCGGAACGGCCTCGGGAAAGCGGGTTGCAGAGCACATAATAGTTAATAAAACTGATTACCTGCTTTCGTCTTTGGGAGAGGACCGACGCAATCCAAAATGACATGTTCAAAGGGTTCGCCGACAACAGGAATCGGAACTAGTGGTGCTGGTGGAATCTTTTGGTTTGGTTTACCAGTGACCTGACAAACATGACAAGTGCGACAGTGTGAGACAACATCTTTCATCAAGCCAGGCCAGAAGAAATGTTTAAGAATTCGTTTGTAGGTTTTCGTCACACCTAAATGACCTGACAACGGGTGATCGTGAGCCAAATTTAGCACTTGTTCGCGATAAATTGTAGGCAGAACAATCTGACAAATGACATCCCATTCATTCTCTACATCTCTGCTAGGACGCCATTTACGCAACAGTAATCCATTCTCAATCACGTATTCACTCAGTTTGTTTTTCGGTTGTTTAAAACTTTTGTCAGCAGCAGAAAAACATTTCGATAAGGACTCATCATTTCGTTGTGCATTTTTAATTCGTTCGTGCGAAATAGGTTCGGATAAAAGGTCAGATTCGGGCGCAACTGCGGGCGGAGTATTGTCGGAACACGTTTCATTCTCAGCACCTTTAAAATTTTTAAAAGTGACAGACGTAGTGTTTTGTTCAGAAAACAAAGGTGGCAAAAAGGAATCAGATAAAATAATTTCTTCTCCGATTCTGCGTTTTTGCGCACGAGTGACTACACTAGCTGAAAATACGTCTGGAAATGTGTTAGAAATGTCATCAGCAGGGACGAAACAATCCGGTTTATCAACAACTTCAGGCAAAGGTGACACTTTACCCCCGGCCAAATCATTTCCGAGAATAAATGCAACACCTTTGACAGGAAACGAAGGACGTACACCCACCTTGACAAAACCTGAAACCAAATCACACTGCAGGTGAATTTGATGCAAAGGTACCGTTAAAAGCCCCATTTCAATTCCCTGAACTAGAATGTTAGATCCACAATACGTCTGGTCTGATAAAGGAAGTGCATCAGAAATTAAAAACGAGTGAAGTGCGCCAGTGTCCCTCAAGATTTTAATTTCTTTCTGCTCTTTAGTATGTCCGTTAACAGAAATCAGTCCCTTCATTAAAAATGGCTTAAAGCCAGCGTCAATTTCATTTTCAGTAGAGTCAAGTGCAGACAAAGTTTTCACAAAATTAGCTGGTTTCAATTGCCCTTGCTGATTTTTTCGTTTAAGCACCAAACAATCCGAAATAAGGTGCCCGGTTTTGTGGCAATAAAAACACTCTCTAGTCTCTTTACTCGTTGGTGAATTACTTTTGGGACGTGCAGAATTTTGAGCTGTGAATGAACTCGGTGTCTTTTCAGGTCGGGATACAGAAAACACGCTCTTGTGCGTTAACACATACTCATCCGCAAGAGTTGCAGCTTGTGACAAAGACGTGACTTTTTGTTCGTTAAGATATGTGACAATTCTCTCTGGCAGGCAATTTTTAAAATCCTCCAAAAGCATTAGTTCTCTCAATGCATTAAAATCTCTCACATTGTTAGCAGCCAACCATTTATCAAAAAGAACTCCCTTGTCACGGGCAAATTCTACGAATGTTTGCTGCGCAGCTTTCTTTTGGTTCCTAAAACGTTGTCGATACGCCTCAGGCACCAACTCATATGCGCGGAGAACAGCGCTCTTAACTGAATCATATTTCAAACTCTCTTCCAAAGTTAATGATGAACAAACTTCCTGGGCTTTTCCGACTAATTTACACTGTAGCAAAAGACACCAAACTTCTTTAGGCCAACGAAGTGCGGCAGCCACACGCTCAAAAACAGCAAAATAGGAATCCACTTCGGATTCTCTGAAGTGAGGCACTAAAGCAATATGTTTACTAATATCAAAAGCACTAGAGGAAACATCACTCACAGAAGTTGCCGAATTATCATTAGCAGCAGGGCTAACAGGATTTAACTGCACAGTTCGGCCAGAACCAACCTTCATCGAGTCTAACTCGAGCTGTCGGAGTTTTACCTGTGTCTCAGCGTCGATTTCCAATTTACGGATATCCAGGCGCAGTTTCATCTCGGCATGGCGCGTCTCAGCCCGCTCTTGGGCTTCAATCTGCATGCGGGCCAGGCGAACCTTTAGCCTCGCATCACCCCCAGACTCGACTGAAGTCGGGGAAAGTGGATAAAAGGGCGGTAAGCCTGTCTTTGCCTCGGTATCCACCTCGGCATACTCATCCGTCTCCTTCTCCGTATCCACTAAATTACCAGGACTGTGTTCTACAGCCACTGCACCAGCCTCATCGCCATCCGCAAAAGGTAAAATTAAAATTTTGTGTTCAATCAAGTGCTTTAAAATTTCGTCTTTAATAAGGCGCTTCAGAGATTGCCTCACCACAGGAATGTGATAGTGTTCACCTATTTGCAACAAGTCATCTTTTCTACATCGCTCAAAAACTTCCAATGTCGGATTAGCAACAAATGTTTCTAAATCAAAGGTACTCATTGTCTAAACTCTCACAAATACTTACTTACAAAAGACAAAAATACAAGTGAGAAAAATGATACTTTGTTTCACTATCACAGTTTTTTTTTCTCTCTACACCATCAAAGTACACACACACAAAACTATTATCCGGGACATATAATTAAGGTTTTAAATAAATTAATAGATCTCGGACGAGCCCCCAATTATATGTTACGTCCTTTTAGATGTTAATATTAAAACTAAGGGTATTTGACATAACATATAATAGTTTCGTGTGTGTCACCAATGGAGGGAGAAAGAAACCACAGAAAACCAAATATCACTGCAATTATTTATTGCCCATACTTCCAGTGAAATCAGTGAAAATATATATTGTACCGTGAAAGAAAAATATTTACAATAAATTACCTGTTGGAGAGGAGGTAGATAGAGGTGCTTAAATCAAAGAAATAAATATAACAAAACGCATTAACTGTATTAAACAACTAAACTAAATATGAAAAGAAAAACATGAAAAGAAACATCTTCAACGTACCAAACGTCTTAACTAAACTACTCTAAATAAAAATAAAACATACACAAAACAGCACCCTCTCCTAAACCTAGTGGAAATAATACATGAAGGATCCTGGGTGTTTGTATATGTATATCGCGCGACTTACTCACTCCTACACCCTCTCCGAGGTATCTCTCAAAAGCATCAGTTAACTGTACAAGTTCACAAGCAAACAAATTGCAATTTCAAATCTCACAAGACTTTAGACAAGAGCATTAAATCACCGACAAAGGAAACACATTCTCTCAGACTAGTCCTCGCAAGAGAGACTGTCCTCATCGAGACCCACAGACAGAGTGAGAGCAAGATAGAAAGAGAGATCGCCATTGCAGTTTGGGCTCGGCTTTTAAACGCTACGCAGACCAGCGATTGGTAGCGCGAATCCAGCGTCAGCAGCCTACGTCATGAGCACGAAATGCGGATCCTCCAATGCCGTTCATACCTGTAACACACGCGTAAACGACACACCCACATACAAACAAACACACACACACATAGACCCAAAATACGTTCGTAACGAACGTAACATAGGGACAAATGATATCAAAGGGTCAGAACCACAGGGACAGAGGGATGAGGTGTTAGGTAGAAAACTGATCAAGGCAGTGCCATAGGGACAAAGAAACGGAAAGACCACAGGAGCATGGAGCCAAGGAAGAGCAAAAGTGGTGTCCGGGTCTGAGGCTAGAGGCTGTGATAGGGATCCTTCAACTCTGAACTAGCTGGTGACCCTTAAACTCAACTAACAACCTGCAGGATTTAGGGAGCTAAGGTATCTACCCTGACCATGGGTGCCGCTGGGAGGGGGGAGTTAGGACAATTCTAAGGGCCATCCCAGTTCCCCCCCTGCTCTACACTTTTATCCGCGACACCATCCACCCTCGTCCCCCACTCTGCTCTCGCTCCTACCTTTCGTTGTCGACATCAACAACCCAACCCCATTCTCTCGACTTCTGTTCTAACCTGAATGTTTTCAAAAGGGCCTGTAATGGCCAGCGGCACCTCTGACCCTGACCAGCAGAGATAGAGAAGATGGACTGGCTGGAGATGGGAGACTGGATGGACTGTCTTTGGGCAGGAGAGGAGGAGTTGGCTAAAGAAGGAGGGTTCGATGGAACCATGCAGGAATTCATCAGATAAAGGAGAACTGGAACCTAAAACTCCTTCTCATTTAATGCCACAGCCATATCACCTTGCAGGCCAAGACCAGTTACTCACTGAAGCTAAGCAGGGCTGAGCCTGGTCAGTACCTAGATGGGAGACCACATGGAAAAGCTAGGTTGTTGTTGGAAGTGGTGGTAATGAGGCCACCTGCGTCTGTGAATTCTAATGGCCCAGTAAAGTAAAGGGGACACAATACTGTCAGTAAGCGCTGTCTTTCGGATGAGACGTTAAACCGAGGTCCGGACTCTCTGTGGTCATTAAAAATCCCATGGCACTTCTTGTAAAGAGTAGGGGTGTAGCCCTGGTGTCTTGGCCAATTTCTGGTGTGTGGTGAGCGCACTGGGGCCGTTGTCCTGTGGTTGCCATCGCATCATCCAAGTGGATGCTGCACACTGGTGGTGGTGTAGAAAGACCCCTCCCCATGACTGTGAAGCGCTTTGGGCGTATGACCACACACAATAATTGCGCTATACACATTACTTACTTAAGCAGTCCAATATATTCGAGAGCAGTGACAGCCCACTTTTAGCAATGGGGGTGTTGGTCCGGTCCCGATCCATCTTTGCAAGGTCTCTGACGGCGATACACCTTGTTTCTGCCTTAAGCACATGGTCAAACATATCTTAAGGCTTTGGGTGTAGGACATTGATTTTCACTCTTTCATGTTTTCAAACCTGTATCTTGGTGCTTAAGATAAAGGGAAGTGTAGATATTCTACAAAAGAAAAAAAATCTCCTCAGATAAAAATCATACATGTGTAAAACAATACGAGTGGCACTAAATCATGACAGAATGTACATTTTTAATAACCTCTTCCTTCATTATAGATTGTTATTGTGATCACCATCTGAACTTTGCCACGGTAACTTATAATGGCAGTGAATAGTGAATAGCATGCTATTGTCATGAATAATTCTCCAGCCGCTGCTCTCATCTGTAAGCAAAAAGACAACATTGCCCAGAGGAATCCATCAGTAATGTATATCATATTTCTCAACGACTGCACATCACCTTCTGCTCGCCACCTTCTAATAAAACTTGCCCCGCGGTAAAAGAGTGTTTCTTTTCTTTCTTTAATTCTTTTTTTTCTTTCTATCTTTCTGAGGGCTCAGGAGACTGATGTGTTAGCATGAGGTGACTTGTCACTACAAATAAAAGAGACAAGTTGGAGCCTGTGCATTGAAGCATCTCTTTCTCTTCCCTCGCTTTTTTAGAAATCACGACATGCCATAATCTTCCAGTTTTTTTGCTTGTATTCTGAGTGCCAGATTCTAAATGTCGGGACATGGGGGTACAAATCCGCATGCATCAAATAAATCAATGTTTCGGTTTATTCGTGGAAGGCATTTCATGTTACAGTCCAAAAATCCTGCAAATCAAATTCAGGCTGAAAGGAACGAGGCAAATTAATAGTTGCATTTATAACTTCCCTCAAACATTGTCAGGATTGAATTAACACATTTTCCATTAGCCAATTGCTTGGTGCCTTAAAAGCCCAGGCATGTAAACATCCTTGAGGGATTGAAATTCCAGTCATGCTGTGATCATTGCGCCGTATTTTCCATTTACTGATCACACAAAGATGTTTTATTTTTTTCTGCATAAACAAATATGATACCTGTCTTAGAGTGGGGCTGTCAGCGCCATAGCATACATTTCACCCAGCTAGGCGTATTTCTCTATGAATTATTCCCTAGATAAGCATTCAGTTATGCAATAATCAGCTCAGTCTTCATTTGAAAAGACTTGAAAAGCCCCACACAACTGATATCAAACGTCTGAAATATTTATTGCACGTTATTTATGATCCATTGTGGGAATTATTATGCATCGGGGTTGAACCTACCTTGATGTTTTATTAATCACTTGATTAATCTGGGTGTCAGAAAGACAATAATTATGACCACTGATGCGTTTGTCATACGTTTCATGAATTAATCTCTAATAATAAATTGTAAAAGGAAAAGCATGCTGCTGAAACAGTGGAACGTTAATAAAAGAATACATTATTAAGCTATAACTGTCAGCATACTATCTATTTTTTGTTGTTGAATGTGGGGAGGGGGCGAGAGTCCTGGGAACGGAACAAGGCCAGCGCAAGAATGAATAATGAGAAGCACCAGTGGCACACACCGGCCTCGAGTCCCACGCGAGGAGGAGGAATAATGGCAGAGGAGGCTGAGAGAGGTCCAGGCCTGGACACAGTTATGTTGTATTTGTTTTGGTTTAAATGGCAGTCTTCGTGAGGAGCTGCCGTCCGTTTTATTAATAAATACCTTTAAAATTTTGTCGGTTTTCTGCCTCCTTCCTTACGGTAACAAGATCAATTTCCAGCTTTACTACATTGGTGCTGAAGCCCAGGAGAGGGGGAGGAACATGCTGCCAGGAAGCCCTCGCTTCTAAGGGAGGCTGCAGTGCCATCGAGTCGGATGAGCAGAGTCTGCCCCCAGTGAAGCTCGAGGTGAGAACAGCACTGAGATCACCGCCATCCACCACACCCTGGAGGGACAGCTACCTGCCAATCAAACTACCATCTACCATAGAAGGGAGGCCAGGAGATGCGGGGCTTACCACCATAGACAAAGTCCAGGGAAGTCAGCTGCGATCCACCAAAGAAAGCCATAGCCTGCAGCCGTCTGCCACAATGGGGAGGAGCCGAGCGAAAGGGACGGGCAGAGTTCCAGAGGAGCCGTTGCCTGCAGAGTCGAGGAACGTCAAAAAAAGAGCGTCGCAATGCCGTGACCCTCAGGCATTACTCAGTCATAACCCTCGGCTGCTGGAGGACCGAAGCGCAGCGTGTGTGTAGAACCGGGCCAAGAATTAAAAAAAAAAAAATGTTTTCTTTTGCCTCTCTCCCCTCTCTCAGTCTACTCTGTCTTTCCTCCTGTCTCATATACTCCCCCCCCGTCTCTGTGAGGGGCTGCCATCTATTTTATTAAGAAACACCTTTAAAGTTTCGTCAGTTTTCCGCCTCCTTCCTCCCGGTAACTAGATCAATATCCAGCTTGACTACATTGATAAAATTAAAATAAAAATTACAAAATTATTATTATTTTTTGTCAATTTTTAACAAAAATGATCAGTAGTTAAAAAAAAAAAAATAAAAAAAAATAATATATATATATATATATATATATATATGTAATTTATTTATTTATTTATTTTTTTTTATAGTTTTTACTTTACTTTAGAACAGGGGTGCCCAAACTTTTTACAGGGCCAAAAACAAAATATCACTGCGAGTTGTGGCCCAAAGGTAAATATACCAAACTGTAAAAGTCCATCTATTAGCCCAATGACGAAACTAACAGCATGGTCGAAGGTTAAATGCATGTAAGCCTTTTCCAGTGCTTCTGAAAAGAATTCTGTTATTTATTAGAGTTTATTTATACTCATTTTCTAGCTCCGAACTTTATCTGACTCCATTTTTAAGTGATCGTAATATTTAGACTGTATTTCTAATTATAAGAACGGATCACAATAATCATTTATGACTTAATTTAGAGTTTTGATCTATCTGTTCCCATACTCTTCAATTTATACGTTCATTACTGGCCAATCGCCGCACAGAGTTTCATGCCCCGGGAATGCATCAGAGCTCACGATCAGAATGCCGGCACTCTGAAATTAGTCAGAGGATACGGGATGAATTAATATTTAATTAGGCTGGTTGTACAATACTAACACATGCCAAAAGAAACATCTCACTTAATTCAAGATCCGCACTTGCTAGTTCCAGTGGTTAAGGAATTAAAAGATCTCTATAATACCGCGTGCCATACTGCGTGTAATCTATAGGTCTAATAACTTCCAAAATTATGCCGATCATAAAGGTAGCGAAAATGACTTCACATAATCTACTGGATATAAAAGATTTCAGGAGAATTCAGAATGAGTCAAAACTTAACATTTTATTCGTCAGGTAAAATTGTATAATGCCAATTATATAATCAAACAATCATCAAGCCAATTCAGAGATGATACTGTAACAATATAACATCCATTAACTCAAATATAAATTATAGAATTAAAGAATGCATACCTGACCAGAGAAATACATTGCAACACAAATGCGTGCCTGCAATGGGGGTCTTGACTGCAAGAGTTCCCCCGAGCAGTTTCACACCTCATCCTCTTATACTCACTCAGAACAAACAGTCATAAATTCAAGACAATAGAAGCGTCACAGAGACTCTTGCCTGGTTACTTTGAGATGTTAATCATCTCTAGAGAGGGGGGAAACATCTGGCAAAGATTATATCAAAGTCAAAAACCAAATCAACATATAAAAATGAAATATCATCGTGAAATTAAGACCACTTTACCAATCACACAGAGACATTTAAAATGATACCAAACATGAATACAGTGCTATAACATACATCATATTAAAACCTTGAGCATTTTATGTGGACTGTGAATTATGGAGAAAGGTAGCTTAAAGGTCAAGAAGGGGGGCTTGAGGTGAAATGAGAGCTTGAGGTGAAATGAGAGGGGGGTCTTTCTCGCATTACCCCCTGGAAAGACGGAGTCCTGTTGGCAGTCCACACCTATGTTTGGATGGTCAATAGTAATTAAAATAGAACAGTGGGAAATCTGTAATCCTTATCTTCTTAGACCCGAGAGATTGTTTTTATTGCATCTCATGAAATTCCATATCAGCTCTCAGGATCTGACATAGAAAAGAGGTTAAAAGCCATCTTACAGATCCTTACAAAACTATATCACATTAAAGTAGCCATGGGTTTATTCCTAATTTATTCCATAAGATTTACAAGTGAATAAAAAACATAACATTAAATCATATTAACTAATACAGTATAACATTTAAAAAAAAATTACTTACTGCTATAAAAACATAATTACATTTGTATCACAGTGGAGTTCAATGCTGAATACACTAGTTAAGCAGAATCTGCCTTTGCCTTGATTTGTCCTCTATCCCTCAGGTATGTACATGTAAACTAAATCTGATTAATTTACACTATTTAATTTTAGTTACCTTTTAACAATAAAACAAACAAGTAAAAGGTTACATTAGATTACAGTTTACAGTTTCTAAACCATCCCCATCATTCTTCCTCTCTTCTCAGATGGGACGGTGGGCCAAATCAAAGGTTACCATGGGACAACTTTGGCCCGCGGGCCCTAGTTTGGACATCTCTGCTTTAGAATGAAGAATGATAAACCACCCAACAAAAGCAGGAGGTCTTTTTTCAGACATCTGTCAATGCAGCTCTCTGATTTTTTTCTTCTTTTAATAATAGCTGCATATTTTTCCACAAACCATGTGGACAGAGTCGAAAACAGAGGATTATTCGACATAGGGAGAGAGATTTGTGATATTGACAAAGATTTACCAGCCCACACAAATGGCGGCCTGCTGTTTAACACTCTCAATGGCACTTGTAACATATCTAAAGACAACATGCATTATTCAGGGCTGTAATCTCTGTGCAGCATTAATCAATGTGCGTTTTGACCGGAGGTGTCAATTCATTGGCGCCTGGTTTGACAGATTGAATGCTTGTCATTATCTGTGGATATTAAGATTCTTTTGCAGTCTTGCTCGGTGACATTTGTATTTCAGATAACAAGACTGACATACGTTCAAACATGGCGAGTCAATTAAAAGCACTAGAAGGAGGATCTACATTGTCGCATGACCCTCAGTTGACGTTCATTGGTTATTTCAGGGAAGAAAACATCCAACATAACCTCCACCCTCAGCACTCAGAATGATTAGCTGTTGCATAACCTTTACCAGTGCCAAAGGGTTAAAGCCCAGTTTTAATGTAATACGCACATTAATGATCCTCAGCGGGTTTCTTGGGCTGCAATCCAGAAGAACAATTTAGGAGAATTATGGGAAGCACATTAAGTTGTCAACATCGATGTTCACTCTGTGAAACGCTGAAGGAACGTGTTATTAAAATGAGCAGAAAATCAGCACTTCACATGAGCGGGTGTGAAGAGAGAAGGCACAAAAATCTGCCATTGCATTTTCTCTTGGTGTCCAGTAAGATTGAGGAGATCTTTTTACCTTTTTATGGGTTTCCTCTCCTGACGACTTTAAAAATGTTATGTAGAATCATTAGACAAGCCACAGACAACTAAGTTATACAATTATATCTAGGTTATTTAACCTGAAACACTCAGAAACAACACTAATAGACCCTTTTCACAATGACATGTTTAATGGTTATCACCTTTTTAAAGTCTTGAAAGTTTTTATTATTTCTATAAAAAAAAATGTATTAATCTTATGTAAGAAGGGATGTTAGTGAGGCCAGCAGGGGGCGCTCAACCTGCAATCTTTGTCAGTCTTAACACCCCAGTATATTGATGGGGACTCTATACTGCTCAGTAACCGCCATCTTTCGGATGAGACGTTAAACTGAGGTTCCAACTCTCTGTGGTCATTAAAAATCCCAGGATGTCCTTCGAAAAGAGTAGAGGTTTTACCATGGCATCCTGCCCAAATTTGCCCACTGGCTTCTGTCCATCATAGCCTCCTAACCATCTCCATATCATAATTGACTTCATCACTCTGTAGAATACTATAGAATACACAAGATGCGTCACTTGTATAGTTTTGAATGGCGAAAAGTGTAACGATCAATATGGTGTATGAAGCCCCGCCTTCTAGTACAGGAACACGTCATCGGACGCTATAGACTGAAGATTCTCTGGGGGAGGGTTTAGGACCAGACATGAGTTTCTGTAGATTTTGTGTGATTTAAAAGTTTAGAAAGGAAACTAAAGAGACAGTTGTTGTTTAATTTTATTGGTGATTCCTAATATGAAATGTAATCGTAAGCTTGGCTAGCAATTTTGGAGAATTTGACGTTTCCCCATTCAAATAGAATGCCCAAGCATACTGCCCGAGGGGCATTTCAAAGATGGCCGCTAGTGAAATGATTTGCCTTGAAGAGACTTTGCTCTGTCTCCTTTCCATCAATCAGTTGGTGTGTGGTGTATGGTCTGGTGCAATATGGCTGCTGCCGCTTCATCCAGGTGGATGCTGCACACTGGTGGTGGATGAGGAGATTCCCCTCAAAATGTTTAATTCCTGTAATTGCGGTAATGAGCAATGCAAAAACGCATTGAGACATGAGAGCACATTGCAAATATCAGTGCCAAAAGATAGAAACCCAATATGTGCATGCTTTGAAAAAAATAAATGTAGCGTTTGATTATCTTTTTCCAGCTTATTTTATTTTTGGAAACAAAACAAACCACATTCAGACCTTGCTCTTCAAAATTTCATAAAACCAGTATACAAGATATTAAAAACCACTGCTGTAGACTGACTGATATTTTACTAAAACGCAGTAAGACAACGGTGGCTCAGTGGTTAGCACTGTCGCCTCCCAGCAAGAAGGTCACTGGTTCGAGTTCCGGCTGGGCCAGTTGGCATTTCTGTATGGAGTTTGCAAGTTCTGCCCGTGTTGGCGTGGGCTTCTAAACATACACTATAGGTGAATTGAATGAATTAAATTGGCCGTAGTGTATGAGTATGTGTGTGTGAGTGTTTTCCAGTACTGGGTTACGGCTGGAAGGGCATCTAATGCATGTAACCTATGCTGTAATAGTTGGGGGTTCATTCCACTGTGGCGACCTCTGAAAATAAAGACTTAAACAAAAGAAAATGAATGAATGAACAATAAGGAAACCTTTCATTCATTCTCAGAAAGGAATAGTTTCAGAAAGATCCAGATTCTTGAATGAATTGTATATCAAAAATGGAGACAAAAAAGGTGCTGCAGTGTGTTTTAAGAAAATAAAGTATTTTAAGTTTTTAATTTTTCTTTGAAAAAGATGTAAACAGGTGGCACGGTGGCTCAGTGGTTAGAGTCTCCTCGCAGCAAGAAGGTCACTGGTTGTGGTACTTATTGGTGCTCCTGCAGCTGGGTGGCAACTGCCTGGTTCCTAGAAAGATACTGATTGTGTGTGTGCGTGTGTGAATAATGCCGAGTTCAGACAACAGGATTTTCAAAGTAGTCGTGTCACAGATGTTTTCACACTGCATAACTATCTGGGGTAGCGTTCTGTCGGTGCTGTGTTTCACTGCAAGTTGGATCGGCGAGAGGAGGTTTCACACTGCATGACTTTACAATAGGAAGAATTGCCGACAACTTTGTCTTGGTACACAAACTACGTCTCACAAGCAAACACACGCGAGAAATGACATGGAGACACGGCGTGGTCATGTCGTTTATCTTTTGTTATTAACTATGAGAAGGAAGCCTTTAGTGGTGTAGAAAATGTACATATTTTACTCACATGGCCTTTGAAGGGAATTAGCAAATTCTCATCAACTTTTTTTATTCTTTTTTTGACCCGGTTGTGGTGTTGCTCAGATGATCGATGACGTCAAACAGACACAGGTGCTCCTGCCACATTTACACTAGTTTTTCCTTCATTTCTTGGGTCCATATACTGTGGACTGAAAATAAGCCCTTTTAACTTCTCTCCCAACCTCCCGCTGACCTGCAGATATCCATACTTGTAACCATGGAAGTGACATGACAACAAAGGTGCAGATCCAAATGCAGGCTTTTATTGGAGGGATGGTCAGGCAAGCAATGATCAAGACAGGAGCAAACAGTCTTATGAGGGAAATCCAGAATCGTGGTCAATATAGCAGGCAGATGGTCACAAGGATGGCAGCAGACAGGCAGAAACAGATAAACAAGGCAAGGGTCCAAACACGGCAAAAACAAGACAAGGAAACGCTTTGAATTGACACTGTGAACAGGTAACAAGACTCGGCAATGGAGTGAGTGTATGTTCTGCTTATGTAGTGTGTGTGATCAGTTGTTGAGTGGCTTCAGCTGTGGGTGCAATCAGTGAAGATCTGGAACCGGTTGTGTGTGATGTCAGAGTCGTGCATGTATGGGGGATGTAGTCCATATGATGGTGGATTGTAGTCCATGGGTGTTTGTGCATGTAAACCAGCGATCTAAGGGGAGAAGATCGCTGGTGATTGTGACAGAGCCCCCCCTTTAAGGAGTGGCTTCCAGACACTCCTATCATAGTTCAGGCGGGAGGTGGAGCGGAGGCGGAACAGGGGGAGGGATGGAGGGCCAGGACCATGCAGCTGAGGGGTGTCTGAAGCATGAAGCAGCCGAAGGCCCGGAGAGTGGAACTGCGGAGGGCCTAGAGCGTGGAGCTGGGGAAGGCCCGGAGAGTGGAGCTGCGGAGGGCCTGGAGCGTGGAGCTGCAAAAGGCCCGGAGAGTGGAGCTGCGGAGGGCCCGGAGCGTGGAGCTGTTTAAGGCCCGGAGAGTGGAGCTGCGGAGGGCCTGGAGAGTGGAGCTGCAGAGGGCCTGGAGCATGGAGTTGGAGCTGCGGAGGGCCTGGAGCGTGGGGCTGCGGAGGGCCTGGAGCATGGAGTTGGAGCTGCGGAGGGCCTGGAGCATGGAGTTGGAGCTGCGGAGGGCCTGGAGCATGGAGTTGGAGCTGCGGTGGGCCTGGAGCATGGAGTTGGAGCTGCGTAAGGCCTGAAGAGTGAAGTTGCTGAGGACATGGAGCGTGGAAGGCCCGGAGAATGGAGCTGGAGCTGCGTAAGGCCTGAAGAGTGAAGCTGCTGAAGGCCTGGAGTGTGGAGTTGCAAAAGGCCTGGAGTATGGAGCTGAAGTTGGTCTGGGGCTTAGGTTCAGCAGGCACAGGCAGTTCATATAACCCCCATGGGTCAGGAGGCTTTGGTTCAGGGGGCACTGGCGTCTCAGATAGCCCCAGTGGGTCTGGAGGGTTGGATTCAGGAGGCATAGGCGGTTCATTTAACCCCAGTGGGTCTGGAGGCTTGGGTTCAGGAGGCATAGGCGGTTCATTTAACCCCAGTGGGTCAGGAGGCTTGGGTTCAAGGAGCACTGGCAGTTCGTATAACCCCAGTGGGTCAGGAGGCTTAGGTTCAAGGAGCACTGGCAGTTCATATAACCCCAGTGGGTCAGGAGGCTTAGGTTCAAGGAGCACTGGCAGTTCATATAACCCCAGTGGGTCAGGAGGCTTAGGTTCAAGGAGCACTGGCAGTTCATATAACCCCAGTGGGTCAGGAGGCTTTGGGACGTCACACGGCTCTGGCGGTACTGGGAAGTCACGTGTCTCTAGCACGTCACACGACTCTGGCAGCCCTTCCTGAAACTCAGGTGGTAAATCTTGTCCTTTGTGGAACTCAGGTGACGGCTCTGGCCTTTCGTGGGACTCAGGTGACAGCTCTGGCCTTTCGTGGGACTCAGGTGACAGCTCTGGCCTTTCGTGGGACTCAGGTGACAGCTCGGGCCTTTCGTGGGACTCAGGTGACAGCTCGGGCCTTTCGTGGGACTCAGGTGACAGCTCGGGCCTTTCGTGGGACTCAGGTGACTGCTCTGGCCCTTCGTGGACTCAGGTGACTGCTCTGGCCCTTCGTGGGACTCAGGTGACTGCTCTGGCCCTTCGTGGGACTCAGGTGACTGCTCTGGCCCTTCGTGGGACTCAGGTGACTGCTCTGGCCCTTCGTGGGACTCAGGTGGGTCTCGTGCCCCTGGCCCTTCAAGGAATTAAGGAGGATCTGGCGCCCGCCCTTCGGGGAATTCAGGAGAATCTGGCGCCCGCCCTTCGGGGAATTCAGAGGTTTCTGATGCTCGCCATTCGAGGGGTTCAGAGGGTTTTGGCGCCCGCCATTCGAGGGGTTCAGAGGTTTCTGGCGCCCGCCATTCGGGGAGTTCAGAGGTTTCTGGCGCCCGCCATTCGGGGAGTTCAGAGGTTTCTGGCGCCCGCCATTCGGGGAGTTCAGAGGTTTCTGGCGCCCGCCATTCGGGGAGTTCAGAGGTTTCTGGCGCCCGCCATTCGGGGAGTTCAGAGGTTTCTGGCGCCCGCCATTCGGGGAGTTCAGAGGTTTCTGGCGGCGTCAATGGCTCTGGCAGCTCTGGCGGCGGCGACTCTGGCAGCTCTGGCGGCGGCGACTCTGGCAGCTCTGGCGGCGGCGACTCTGGCAGCTCTGGCGGCGGCGACTCTGGCAGCTCTGGCGGCGGCGACTCTGGCAGCTCTGGCGGCGGCGACTCTGGCAGCTCTGGCGGCGGCGACTCTGGCAGCTCTGGCGGCGGCGACTCTGGCAGCTCTGGCGGCGGCGACTCTGGCAGCTCTGGCGGCGGCGACTCTGGCAGCTCTGGCGGCGGCGACTCTGGCAGCTCTGGCAGTGACTGAGGATGTGGCAGCTCTGGCAGTGACTGAGGATGTGGCAGCTCTGGCAGTGACTGAGGATCTGGCAGCTCTGGCAGTGACTGAGGATCTGGCAGCTCTGGCAGTGACTGAGGATCTGGCAGCTCTGGCAGTGACTGAGGATCTGGCAGCTCTGGCAGTGACTGAAACTCTGGCAGTGACTGAGGATCTGGCAGCTCTGGCTATGACAGCTCTGGTGGCTCAGGTGATGGCATTTCAGGAACAGGAACTATAACCGGAACGGACTTGAAACAGGAAGCCATCTTGTGAGCTGGTGGCAGATTGGCGCTTACCCATGCGTGAGCTGGAGGGCTGGTGACGGCCACTTTGTGAACTGGAGGACTGGAAGTGGCCATTTTGTCAACAGGAGGACTGGAGGCAGCCATTTTGTCGGCTGGAGAACTGGAGGCGGCCATTTTATCAACTGGAGGACTGAAGGCGGCCATCTTGTGAGCTGGAGGACTGGAAGCGGCCATTTTGTCAACAGGAGGACTGGAGGCGGCCATTTTGTGAACTGGGGAACTGGAAGCAGCCATTTTGTTAGCTGGAGGACTGGAGGTGGCCATCTTGTTAGCTGGAGGACTGGAAGTGGCCATTTTGTCACCTGGAGGACTGGAAGTGGCCATTTTGTCACCTGGAGGACTGGAGGTGGCCATTTTGTGACACGGAGAACTGGAGACAGCCATCTTGTGAGCTGGAGGACTGGAGGTGGCCATTTTGTGAACTGGGGAACTGGAAGCGGCCATTTTGTTAGCTGGAGGATTGGAGGTGGCCATCTTGTTAGCTGGAGGACTGGAAGTGGCCATTTTGTCACCTGGAGGACTGGAGGTGGCCATTTTGTGACATGGAGAACTGGAGGTGGCCCTCTTGTGCTTGACTGGACTGTTGGCGGCCATTTTGTCAACTGGCTGTGGTCTAGGCTGGTGAACAGGGGACAGGAGTATAGGAGATGCCAGCATTATAGTATTATTGGAGGGAACAGCAAGCCCCGTTGCCGGCGGGTCTTGCTGTCTATTGCCCCCCCCAAAAAAACATTTAGGGGTCTCCTCCACCTCGCCTACGGTGAAGGTTGACCCAATGGCTCGTAAAGCCACATCTAGGGCTTGCTGGAAAGACCCCCGAGGACCATAACGGATGAGGGTGGATTTCAGTGGTTCGTTTAGTCCATCATAGAAAAAATCAATAAGTATGCAGTCCAGGAGAGTGGTGTCATTGGCAATGTCCAGAAAAGAGATGATATGGTCCTCGAGGGAATTCATACCTTGCCTTAGCCTGAAGAGACGTCCTGCTGGATCCATGCATGGCCGAGTCTTCTGTAACCATGGAAGTGACATGACAACAAAGGTGCAGATCCAAATGCAGGCTTTTATTGGAGGGATGGTCAGGCAAGCAATGATCAAGACAGGAGCAAACAGTCTTATGAGGGAAATCCAGAATCGTGGTCAATATAGCAGGCAGATGGTCACAAGGATGGCAGCAGACAGGCAGAAACAGATAAACAAGGCAAGGGTCCAAACACGGCAAAAACAAGACAAGGAAACGCTTTGAATTGACACTGTGAACAGGTAACAAGACTCGGCAATGGAGTGAGTGTATGTTCTGCTTATGTAGTGTGTGTAATCAGTTGTTGAGTGGCTTCAGCTGTGGGTGCAATCAGTGAAGATCTGGAACCGGTTGTGTGTGATGTCAGAGTCGTGCATGTATGGGGGATGTAGTCCATATGATGGTGGATTGTAGTCCATGGGTGTTTGTGCATGTAAACCAGCGATCTAAGGGGAGAAGATCGCTGGTGATTGTGACAATACTAGTGGATGCTGCTCTCTCATTGGCTGTAGGTAATCGCTGATGTTATTTTCAATCAGAACATATTTCACACGGCATAATTTAAATCGCCGACAGATCTAGATATTTAGCATGCCAAGTATCTCATGGGTGTCAGCGACTCATTGGCAATTCTCTTAGATCGCGTCTTTGGTAATTCACACTTTGTGATTGTTGCTCATGTGAACGAGCACCGATGTGCCTGTTATTTAAGGCATTTGTCGACGATTTCTCAAAACCCGTCAGTGAGTCAAAATTTGGGATAAAATCACACAGTCTAAACTTGGCATAAGAGAGTGTATAGGTGTTACTCAGTGCTGGGTTGTGGCTAAAGTGAGATAATGATATTGAGTGAATGCTTTAGGCACATAGTACACCATCAACAAATGAATTTGCTTCTAATAATCTAAATCGCAGCGTCAGCGCATTCAGAAATAACAGTTTGTTGGCAAAAGCCGCTAAACGCCACTTGCCTTTGATAGCAAAAGCCGCTATATCCCGAGAACCAATCAGAAGGTGTGAATCGAATCATATGTTTTCAATGTAGCAGCACGCTGATACGCCGGCTTTTATGAGGAGACTGTTCCCACTTATTCCGCTTTCGATTTTGATATTAAAAGATGAAGTTAGATGAATTGCATGAGCCTGTTTGATTTTCAGTGAATGGCAAATGAAAACGTCCCTTACCTCACAACTCTGTGCATTATAAGAAAAAGAAAACACAATGTATAGTCGGAAGTGTAGCATGCATTCATAACGTGCTTTTGTGCAGCGACGCTACTTTGCATGAGTCTGATTTACTATACATTAAACTGCAACTGCGTTTCACGAAAGATAGAGTTAAGATGCCGTTCTTTTATTGTTCTTTAGAATGAAGGAATGACAGCTTCTAAAATTGTCTGAGAGGCATCCCCTTTTTGCCCAGTAGGCATACCTTGTGTTTTATTTGCTAATTTAAGCTATTTATAAAGCTATGTATAAAACTATACTTTATTTTTATTACTTCATTACCTATACATCTGTTAAGCTTTTTATATTAATGGACAATGCACAGATATTGATGTTTCACAATGTTTTTACACTACATTATTTGAATCTACTAAGCTTTGTTTACCATGTTTGCAATGTTTACAATGCTCATTAAATCTAAATCTCAAATATCAGAAATGTCAACAGATTGTTAAGATTTAATTAATGTCAGTTTTAAAATGCTTTTTCCTTGGTTTATCACAACGGAATGAACAACCACTTACTCGACAGATTATATATTTTAATTTTAGGTGGTTTGTGTAATGTGTTTTATGTTTGTTAAAATAATTTCTAATAGCATATTTAGTGATTTTCAACTAAATACACTGTCTTGTTGCAATAGGTGGATTTAGAGGGTTTTGCATAAAAAGCACAAGTGGATTTAGCTGGTTTTGACGCAAAAGAAATCTTCCTTGTTAAAAACCAAAGAATTTTCTAAAGTGACATTTTTGAAAAAAAGGTATTTTATTTTCTAGCTAATAATTTTATGATTACATATAAAATGAAACTGCTACACCTAATCAGAGGAGCCTGATAGAAAATGTTCATTTACAAGAAAAGAGGTTTGATGGATTTAGAGGGTTTTGCACCTGAACTCCTTATATACCCATAAAAAGCTAAACAGCTTTGTCTTGGACATTTTTTTATTTAAATAAAGCAATTGCACATTCAAAGTACTTAGAAAGAAGGATTTGCAATGGTGGAGAAACCTCAACTGAGAAACCTCAGCATCACATCTGAAGACAGAAGAGGAGTATGTGACACCAGTCTAATAATAAACATGATTTCAAGAATGAAATTAAATGAAATAATATAAATGAAAATCTGGAGATGCATGCATGGCTTAAGGCTGATTTATACTTCTGCGTCAAGCGCATGCATATACTACGGCGCAGCCTACGCCTGGACGCATAGCCCCTCGCCGTGGCCGTCGGCGAAGTTGACGCGCACCTCTCTAAAAATGTAACGCGTATGCGTAGCGCAAGCTCTGTGATTGGTCGGCTTGGTATCGCTGACGAGTGTGGGCAAAGGTGAGAGCCGCGCGCCCGATGCAGCGAGTGTTTACAAGTGTGGAGTCCCGTGAAGGAGCTCCAGATGAAGACTGTTGTTTTGTGTTTATCTTATGATTAAAGTTGTTGCACGTCCGCCGATTCCCGCCTCAAAATTAGCGAATTTGAGCCACTTGTACGTTAAGGAAGTGTTCAGAAAAAACAAAACACCATGAAGAAACTCGACACAGAGGAACATAAACACATACTGCCAGCTAGCGTTTCGGAAGTGTATGAGGCAACAGAAACAGCGCGCAGAAGTATAAATGCACGGCTACGCTCAAGGCTTGCGCCGTGGGTCACGCCGATCACTTGACGCAGAAGTATAAACCAGGCTTTAGTCGAGTATGCTACATTACGCTATACTATTATTATTATTATTATTATTATTATTATTATTATTAATATTTGCACTATGCAGTTAAATTAATGTGGCATTATTCTTTTCTGAAGTCATAATACCAACCAGTTTTAAGTATAGTGGAAGTTAAACTGTCTTTTCTTTCCCCATTTCTGGCGCCCCCCCTTAGTATTTGCCTATATGCCAGGGGCCAGCCCTGCTAATGTTAACTAAATGTAACAATTTGAACCGTATAGTAACATCTAAACTATTTTAATGTGCTCATTTTTCACGCTGTACATAATTATATACTTCAAAATAAGACTAGGAGGTTGGAAAGCTTGTCCAAACATCTACTTGCAGAGTTTGTTGCCATATTTATCCATCTCACGGTTGACCTCATGCCTTGATGACTCCACTCTTGTGTTTGTTTTTTCATTCTTTTCAATATACTTTATTACTTTTTATGAACAGTATAAGCAAGTGTGCTGTCTGTGATTTAATATGTTGTATCACCTGAAAAAAAGTCTGGCACTGGAGTTACTTTTCAGTTATTCGCCGTTTGTGCTCAACATTTCTTTTTATCAAAATGCAGGGCTGAAAAGTTGAAAACTCACGTTGAAAGGAGGAATGTGGTGGATGTTTCCTTTAATAGACCCCCTCCTCCCGCCTGCTCCCCTCATGATTATTATTTTCTCCCACGCACCTGCTTGTAACGCAGCGTCTATGCAAATGCACTTCACATTCTTTTCAACAAATCAGTGTCGGATTGAGGCATCTCTGCTTTTGAAGTGACTGTGGAAGAGGCATGGCTCCCTTGCTGATCCAGCCGCTGGTAGTGAGGGATGCCATGGAAAATTGTCCTTGTAGGACAATCTGATCTAAACTCGAAGTGTCACAAAGTGCAGCTTTTTGGTCTGGCTGAGAGGATTAGATGAGCCAGCTCTACTCATGAGGGAGAACCCCAGGTAGAATGGCTACTTAAAAAACATGAAAGTACCCTCAGAGGAACTGGACGTGTCAGAGCTGGACATCTTCAGTGAAGTGCCGACCAAACAAACTAATCCTCCAAGCCCATGGTCTTTCGTGAAAACCATTCGCCGCTATTCTATATGCATTCGGTAAGGTTTAGCGACATCAAAATCATCGGCAAGGACTTAAATGGAATATTGGAAGCCAAAAATGAAAACTCTTTTATCTTTTATTCAACATCTACAATCCCATTTTGAACCTGTGTGATGTTCTTTCTTCTTGGGAACATAAAAGATTACATTTTTTTTTGTCCCATAAATGAACAGCAGTTGAATATAACATTTTGTGGATCAGTGGCAAGGCTTGTCCACTCAGAAAAAGAAAAAGCCAGGACAATTTTCACTTACATATCATTATTAGCATTTTTTTCCGAGACATTTTTTTGTTTTTATACAATTCTGTCAGTGAGTGAACATCATAAACACTAAAACAGGACAGATCGGCCAACAGGGCCAGGACACATCACACACCAAGTCGATGGTTGGCTGTTGGGCTTCAGTGGTCAGGTTAGTTGGTTTGGTGTGATCCACACGTCACCTCTTGTAGGGTTTACAATGGTTTTTGGCACAGATTCAGCTTGTAGAATCGGTGTTAGACAGTCAACTGAAGAGAGCGCTCTGACTGGTTATTCAGCAATACAGTAAATGAGAGTTTGAGTGTGGCGTTGTGAAGTAATGTAGCAAATAAACAATTTAAGACATGAAGGAACAAAATGATTTACACTTGAGAATTTCAGTACATTTCTCAAATATTTGCAAATGATATGGATTATTAGGTTATCACATTTGATGTGATCCAAGACCTGTGAAATGATGATGCCAGCCGTTGAGGATCTCAAGGACAACACATACGAAGAGATGATGCCAACCATAGAGGACTTCTGGTATCCATAATCCTGGACCAGGCCGTATCCTGAGATACTGTGGCAGTCATAGAGGAGTGGAGAGCATGAGACTGATTCCTGAAAGACCCAGTGTCAGATTAGTCTCCGCAATGATCCCGTGGACAGACTGAACACCCACTCTGCACAAGAAATTTGGCCAGAGGAGAAATGGTTGTGCTCAACTGAGCCTGGTTTCTCTCAAGGTTTTTTTTTCTCCTTCACTTTCGTCAATTGGTGAAGTTTGTTCCTCACCACTGTCGCCACTGGCTTGTTTGGATTGGGACTTGTGGAGCTGCGCATCGATGGATTTGCTCTTCAGTGTTTGGACTTTCAGCAGTGAAAATTAAACCACACTGAGCTGATCTAAACTGAACATTAACTCTGAAAACTGGACTGACACAATTTCAATTTACTAGAACTTCTATGCTAAGCTGATTTGACACAATCTACATTGTCAAAGCTCTGTATAAATAAAGATGAATTGCATTGAATATTTGCACAAGCGAATCTCTCCATGGTGAGTGACAGTTACTGTGATAATGATACAAAATGCTGCTTTGTTTACGATTTGTCTGTGGGTGTCAGAAATTCAGTTTACCTTTACAGAAAAAGTAAACAGACTACTGCGCCCCACAGGACAGAAAGACAAGTCCTCTTGTGCAGGCACAAAACGTGGCTCTCGTTTCAGTCAGATTCTGTTTGTTTGGTGTGTGACATTTGGTCCAGACACGGTTCAATGTGAGGTGACAACACATATGGTTTTCGTTGGTGCTAGTTGTTTGGTTCATCATTCTCATGGCAATTTATAACTTTTTGATTTAGTAGCTGGAAGGCATGGTGGCTCAGTGGTTAGCACTGCCACCTCACAGCAAGAAGATCACTGGTTCAAGTCCCGGCTGGGTCAGTTGGCATTTCTATGTGGAATTTGCCTGTTCTCCCTGTGTTCGCATGAGTTTCCTCTGGGTGCTCTGGTTTCCCCCACAGTCCAAAGATATGCGCTATAGGAGAATTGGATAAACTAAATTGGCCATAGTGTATGAGTGTGAATGAGAGAACGTATGGGTGTTTCCCAGTACTGGGTTGCAGCTGGAAGGGCATCCACTGTGTAAAACATATGCTGGATAAGTTGGTGGTTCATTCCGCTGTGGAGACTCTTGATGAATAAAGGGACTAAGCTGAAGGAAAATGAATGATTTAGTGGTTAATTCATATGAATTTCTAAGATTTTATTTGTATATTTTAGTATGATATGTTATCCCCCAATGGTTAAATTAGGGGTGGAGTTTGGGGGCATGCCTTCCTCTAAAAATTGTTTGTTTTCCTTTAAATAAAATTACATGAATTTATACAACTTAGCCACCCTTTCAGACAATACATAAAATAGTTATGTTTTTTCACAAATCAAACTTGTAATATCACATAAAATTTTGCTCTTTTGCTCAACTTTGTTTCCACTTCGACCTGCTTACATTAAGATATTAACTTATTAGAAGAAGTAGTGTACACTGCCTGACAAATGTCTTGTCATCGATCCCAGTTGTAAGAGCGACAAATAATTAAAGTGGCAGAAGTTTTTCCAATGAATCATATGTTGAACTGCATCCCAATCATCACAAATACTGCATAAGACCTTTTGGAACCCGCATGGACCCAAGATTCTCACAGAAATCAGTCAAGTTTGGTGAAGAAAAAAATCATGATTTGGGGTTACATTCAGTATGGGGGCGTGTGAGAGATCTGCAGACTCAACAGCCTGAGGGATCAAGACATTTGTGCTGCCCATTACATTACAAACCACAGGAGAGGGCAAATTCTTCAGCAGGATAGCGCTCCTCCTCATACTTCAGCCTCCACATCAAAGTTCCTGAAAGCAAAGAAGGTCAAGGTGCTCCAGGATTGGCCAGCCCAGTCACCAAACATGAACATTATTGAGCATGTCTAGGGAAAGATAAAGCAGGAGGCATTCAAATGAATCTTGATCCCTTATTAATAAGTTGTTGCAGAGATGTATGGATGCAGTCCTCCAAGCTCATGGGAGTCATACACAATATTAATTCTTTTTCCACTGCATTATGACTTTTTTTATTCTATACTGGACATTATTTCTGTTAAGTGACAAAATGTTTTTCTAAGCAAAGTCAGACCTTACTGTCTTATTTAAATAATTAAAAATCAAGGCATGATCATATTTTATTTTGGTAAAATAAGCGTATTTTAGAGGCCTGTGCTTTTCATATAAGCCACTTCTGATACCAAGTGATCAACTAGAAGTCAAGTTATTATTTGTTGTTCCTAAAACTTGAATAGGTGACAAGACTTTTGTCAGGTAGTTTAGACTTTAGAATGGACTTACAGAAGAAAACATTGGCAGAATAATCCCTGTTTGCTTGGACCTGGAGAAACAACAAAAAACTGTGTATTTTGCATACCAGGCCAGTTGACAGTGTCACATTATAAAGGAACACTATGTTCCAGCTCTACAATGTGACATAACTTCAAGGTTTCAGGCCCCCAAAATGCTGTTGTCACATAAATGAAAGCCCAAGATGCATTAAAACAATTTTAAACAAGTTTCTTAGTTTCAAAGCACTTACATTGAAATGCAAATCCAGTTTTATCCAAATAAAGATAATTTAGTCACTGTATCAGATACTGTACATACTTGGATAAGGACCCACTGCACACCACATCTCACACAACTTCCTGAAATATAATAATATTACAATTGCAAACACACTGTTATAATTGATATGCATTCTTTAAAATGCTTTTGTCTGGCAAATTCGAGAAACCGGATCTTACTATAACAGACATCAACTTATATGTTCTGTAAATTCCATAATCATTGCTTGCAGTCAGATCCTAATCACAGGCCTGTAAGCAAATAATTACAGAGCTTGGCAATGATGACATTTTGTTTTCTCTGTGCAACACTGGAGCAGAATCTAATTGTACACAGCATCATTCCATCGTTTCACATGCCCTTCTCATCTGCCAATGAGGATTTCAGTTCATAAGAGCCCTAAAGCCATTGACTTTAGAGAGAAATTACCATCAGTCTTTTGAAAATGCCCCTCTGAAAATGTGATATTAATACAATCACTATTTTGTCTGTGCCTAACCTTTCGATTACAGCACTCTTGTAAAAGTAGCACAGTTATATTAAGTTTAAAGATAAAGATGATGAATAAATAAATATGTAATAATCATGCTAGTTGGATAATGATAAGATCCATTGCTATACAGTGAACACAATAAAATTTATGAAACAAGTCATATTGATATTACATATGCCGTGTGCACCTAGCCCATTAATATTTAAACAGTGTTAAAGAAAATGCCAAGAGCTAATCTGTAATGTGTCAAAAAAAGTAATAATAAAAATTAAATAAATGAATAATATTTACAAGTAAATAAAATGTACATATTAATCTAAACATTATCAAAAATCTGTTTTTGTAATCAGTATGTTACTGCAAAAACTTAACTGTAAGAACATGATGACATCTAACCATTACCTGCTGGCTGCACTTCACTTAATTGCCTCTGGTGTCGCTATAAACTAAGGTTTATTTCACGAGTTTGCACCAAGTGTCAACCTCCAGCTCTCCCTCATGAAGCAAATACGGAAGTATCTGAAACTGCAATTCATCGAAATTCCACTAGTCCTGGCTCCATATTAGAGCATAGAGATTTCTATTGAGCCCAATGTTAAAATGGCCAACTTTACAGCAGAAAAAAAGTGTTTACAGCCTGGTACAAACAACGATTTTGGTTCATATAGCTAATATTACCCAATTGTGAGGGGGGTGAATTTTTTTTTTTATAACTGATCTGTTTCATTTATATTAAGTTATATTAAGTCTGCGAAATTAAGGGCGTGGCCACTTGAGTGACAGCTCGGTCTTGCTGGTTGCAGTCACTTCACCTCAGCTGAATACGACTGATTAGCCGCTGAACTCGGCATATGCATCGTATTCTGTTTTGTTTTATGTGGCTTTACACAGTCAGTTGCTTTTTGAAATGATTTCTTACAAGTATCAGATGATATGGCATGCTGTGTGCACTTTACTGTGCTCACAAACCATTCACATGGCCTCTATTTCTCTATGAAGAATATTTATTCTCTATAAATGTATTTGTTTTATTTAAGATTATTTATCATTTATATTTTACTTTAGACCTGTAAAGCGCTCCAGAATCTGACAGATTGATTGGCTGTAGGCTATAAAACAGTCATCTGAAACATTGTCATACAGCACGGGTGACCAACCCTGTTCCTGGAGATCGACCTTCCTGCAGATTTCAGCTCCAACCCTGATCAAACACACCTGAACCAATTAATTAGAACCTGAGGAGCACTTGATAATTACAGGCAGGTGTGTTTGATATGGGCTGCAACTGAAAACTGCAGGAAGGTCGATCTCCAGGAATAGGGTTGAGCACCCCTGTCATACAGTGTTAGACCTTGATTTCATCAATAGCCTTGTATTCATTAACACAGACTATGTTTGAAGTATTTGGAAGTAATTCTCATTTTCCTCCTGTAGAAAAACGTTATAAGAACAATGCTTAGTGGCTCAATGTGTTACAACAGTGTTTTTAAAAGTCTAAACACTTTATTGAAATAGTGTACAACCAAGCACATGTGGTCAGAACACAAATGAGTCGCAGGTAATGAAGTATTAAGCGTTTCTCCCAAAGAAAAGCCTGTCTAAGCAAAATGCTAGCAGGCGTCTATAGCTCCGCTCACGCTCCACCTCTTTGCCCTTGTTTGGTATCCCCCGGTCGGTGCGTTGACACATGAACAAAATGGCGACGGCTGGCCACGCCTACTTGTAGCTTTTTTGCATTCTTCAGAAACCTATGGGTGACGTCACGGATACTACGTCCATATCTTTTACAGTCTATGGTTTGCACCCACACATAGAAAAAAGATCAAAATAAGCATATTTGGTGTGATGTCCAGGGAGAGGGTTCTGAGGCTAGAAAGACGCCTGAGCTCAAGATTGCTCTCTCCGTCAAGAGAGACAGAGAGGAATAAAAGCTCAGCATCTACCCCGATCCAAGATAGCACCCCCTCCCTGTGCTTGGTATGGATCTGGTTAAAGGTTTGGAGTTGGGGTGGAGGAGGGATGCAAAGTTAATGAGATGACCGGGGTAGAGTGTGTGTAGTTATTTATGGGAATTCTCTTTGATTCTGATTGTGTGATTGGTGTGGCTGCTGAATTTGTTGCGTTTACTATCTGTGTGCTACTCCCAAAATTAATTAAAAAAAACTTTACATAGTATGTTGATGTTCTTGTTAAGTTTTAAGAGAAAATACTGAAAGCATTTTTAAAAATGCCCAGCAGATGCTTATAGGTAACCATGAGCAATAAGGACTAAGTTTAGTAATTGGCCATATCATGGCCATATTTTATGTGGTGATGTATTTTTTTATGTGTATTTATATGTGGTGGTGAAGCCATGCAGTTAGAGGAAAGTTTCTGGATTCAAAATGCAGTTCCTTTTAAATTCAGTCCTCAACACCTAAATCAGAGGTGTCAAAGTCAATTGCTGGAGGGCCGGAGCCCTGCAGAGTTTAGTTCCAGCACTGCTTCAACACACCTATCTGTAGGTATCAAACAAGCCTAAAGCCCTCAATTAGTTTGATCCGGTGTGTTTAATTGGGGTTGGAACTAAACTGTGCAGAGCTCCGGCCCTCCAGGAACTGGCTTTGACACATGTGACCTAAATTGTTGCTACCATATTTTGTACCAAAAATATTTTTTATTTACTCTCTAAAAATGCTGGGTGTTTTCAACCCAAATTTGGGTGGAACATGGACAAACAAACTGCAATTCGTAATTTAAAATAGTAATAAGAGGCGACATGTTGGCGCGGGTTTCCTCTGGGTGCTCCGGTTTCCCCCACAGTCCAAAGACATGTGCTATATAGGTGAATTGAATAAACTAAATTGGCTGTAATGTATGTGTGTGCATGAGAGAGTGTATGGGTGTTTCCCAGTATTGGGTTGCAGCTGGAAGGGTATCCGCTTTGTAAAACATATGCTGGATAAGTTGGCGATTTATTCCGCTGTGGTGACCCCTGATTAATAAAGAGACTAAGCCGAAGAAAAATGAATGAACGAAAATAGTAATAAGTTATATTTACCCAAATATCTATTACAATAAATATTTGAAAACAAGAAAAAAATACTGTGGTAGTTTATAGTAAACCATATTATAGTAAAGTGTATAATACTATATATACTGTAGTATAGTATTTACAATGCTTTGTAAATGAATTCTACAGCAAACTGTAGAATTAACTACAGTGAGCTGATAAACTGTAATAAATACTTAAAGGGGAAATGAAGCACTCAGTCAAGTTTACCTTATTTTGTACATTTTATTCCACTTTAAAGAAAATATATTAAACAAACTCGATTAATGTAACCATTTAGCAGAAAACGGCATGTTTTACTGTAGATTTTAGACCTAGGGCGCCGCCATCTTGGAATATCGCTGTCTCTGACGTCACGGGGTTGGTTCGCTGTGATAAGCTGAACGGACACAATAGAAGTAAAGGAGTGAACGCGGAGACTGGACAGCCTAATTTAACCCAAAGCGTGAAGTTGTGGGTGTGGAGCTGCTGCAAATACAAGCATCAGATGTGTGTCTAATATAAAAGTATATAAATGTATTCTACTTTCCTTTTTTCCTCCTTTAATCACCGATCATTTGATGCGCTTTGATTCACTCTCTGTATTACTCTGCCTGACTGCCTGTCTGGGTTTCAAACGTGACTGTAACGGACTAAACACGGACATTGAACAGCTTAATTTACCCAATGCATGAAGTTGTGGATGTGCATCACAGAGCTGGTGAAAACACAACAAATACAAGCATTTAAGTGTCTTGAGTTGTGTATTTTTCTTTTGCTAATACCTCTCGTTTGATGCGCTGTGGTCAACTCTTTCACGCTGCTAGCACTGCCTGATGAGGGGATTTACATTCAGACTAATGCAATGATTTAAATCATGCATGACTTCACGTTTTACTAAGTCACGTCTGTGTGGATTATGTCAAGACATATTCCCTCTTCAAGTCGATCAACTCGATCTCTCAACATGTATGAAGAATGAAAACCTTCCATTAGAAACACCGCGCTGATCTGAGTTTGGTTTAAACACGAGCAGAGGCGAGGGGGTGTAGCGGTGAAAAGTGAAAGTACCCGCCCCCATGACGTCAGTTGTGTGGTTTTCAACTAGGTCCGGTGTAAACGTCATGGGGGCGGGTTCTTTCACTTTTCACCGCTACACCCCCTCGCCTCTGCTCGTGTTTAAACCAAACTCAGATCAGCGCGGTGTTTCTTATGGCAGGTTTTCATCCTTCATACATGTTGAGAGATCGAGTTGATCGACTTGAAGAGGGAATATGTCTTGACATGATCCACACAGACGTGACTTAGTAAAGCATAAAGTCATTTATGATTTAAATCATTGCATTAGTCTGAATGTAAATCCCCTCGTCAGGCAGTGCTGGAGCAGCGTGAAAGAGTTGACCACAGCGCATCAAACGAGAGGTATTAGCAAAAGAAAAATACACAACTTAAGACACTTAAATGCTTGTATTTGTTGTGTTTTCACCAGCTCTGTGATGCACATCCACAACTTCATGCATTGGGTAAATTAAGCTTTTCAATGTCCGTGTTTATTCCGTTACAGTCACGTTTGAAACCCAGACAGGCAGTCAGGCAGAGTAATACAGAGAGTGAATCAAAGCGCATCAAATGATCGGTGATTAAAGGAGAAAAAAAGGAAAGTAGAATACATTTATATACTTTTATATTAGACACACATCTGATGCTTGTATTTGCAGCAGCTCCACACCCACAACTTCACGCTTTGGGTTAAATTAGGCTGTCCAGTCTCCGCGTTCACTCCTTTACTTCTATTGTGTCCGTTCAGCTTATCACAGCGAACCAACCCCGTGACGTCAGAGACAGCGATATTCCAAGATGGCGGCGCCCTAGGTCTAAAATCTACAGTAAAACATGCCGTTTTCTGCTAAATGGTTACATTAATCGAGTTTGTTTATTATATTATCATTAAAGTGGAATACAATGTACAAAATAAGGTAAACTTGACTGAGTGCTTCATTTCCCCTTTAAGCAAACTTTAGTAACAGTAAAATGTGGTGCATTGTAGTATAATATACTGTAGTTGTAGAAAACTACAGTATTTAGTAATTTGTTTATATTTCTAGTTCTCACAGCAGCTCCAGTTCAAATATGGTTCAAACACTCTGTAGTATTTACTATAAATACTATAGTATTTTTTATGTGTGTGTTGATTATTTAAAGAGTCTGATTGTACTTCAGATAAAATTTAAGTCACACATCTTTGCCTCCAAGTTTCAAATGAACACAAACACTACAAACAGCCGAAATGGTAAAGCAAGTCTCTCAGTTTACAGCAGACTAAAGGATTGTACATTACCACCAATTAGCATCTGTAAGAAAATGCATTACATCCCAAACAAACATTTCATTCATTACGACCGAGCAAATATTGACAGTTCCAACAGTCTGAATCCATTATGTGGGACACTCTCGAGAACACAAGTGAAAGCTTAATGCATCTGAAGGATCCCGTAACCGAAGACGCTCCCGCTGATGTATACGGTTTACACGCCACACTGTGTTCCTCAGCCTCCCCTTAATTGGGATTGATGTTGCACCAAATCAGGGGGAACATTATAGATCTGCCAAAGAACGAGAGATGACAAGATTTACTGAGAGGCAATCTTGCATTTCCTCAGTAGATTTTTTTTTTTTACACAGATGAGCGGTTCAACGAATTGTGCAACGGCAAGGAAAAGCAACTGAAGCTACAGCATGTTTTTATTTAGACATTAAGCGGTTTATAAGGCAATTTGATCATTTTTTAAGGAGCTGCAGAGCCTCTTCGTTTTGTCTGTTTGTGAACTGCGAATGTTAACAACGTTGTGTCACAAATTCAATTTTCAGAATGGTTAGAGGATGGCCATTGAACATAATCAGAGGTGAAAGTTCAAAGCATAGTTTCTGGAAGCCTCTTGCTCAAAAATACGAAAGCATGGCTCTAATCTCAATGCAGCACATGGTTCAAAGTGAGGATTTCATGTTTAATGGTTGAAATTAAATGAACCCATGGAATCAAAGCTTAAAATGGCTTCTTCTGCATGTCTTTTAATTTTCAAATGCACACTACTATGTCTGTGATGTGTTGCACGTATGTGAGAGTGAGTGAAGGGGAAACTAAATAAGACTTAATGTATTTCATTTAAGCTCATTCCTTTTATATTCACTTCAGTCAGCTTGTCAAATGAGTGTTCAAAAGTATCTTGGTCAAACCTTTAAGGTCTCGGTATACGTCAAACAACATTGAACAATGGACTGAAATTACATCATTTTGAACAAAAGCCGGCCAAAATGAGGTTTGTTGTGAGTTCAGGTCCTGATATACTTAAAAAAATATATTTTTGTTCTTTGTTTGAGATCAAAAAGAAGTTCAAAAAGGCTGAATGATGATACAGTAGGAATTTGAACCTTCCAACACCTCCCAAAAGATGTGGCATGATGAGGTGGGCTTCTTTTTACAATCAGACAGAAAAGTACTTTTAACAGCTAGAGTTCTAGAAACCAGTCTGAGAAGATGTGTGCTTTATTACATGGTGCGTTATACTGTTGGAAGTAGCTATCAGAAGATGGGTACACTGTGGTCATGAAGGGATGGACATGGTCAGCAACAATACTCAGGTTGGCTGTGGCGTTGACACGATGCTCAATTGGTACTAATGGACCCAAAGTGTGCCAAGAAAATATCCCCCACACCATTACACCACCACCACCAGCCTGAACCGTTGATACAAGGCAGGATGGATCCATGCTTTCATGTTGTTGACGCCAAATTCTGACCCTACCATACGAATGTCCAACGCAATCTCACGGCAATTCGTAACTTTTTGATTTAGTGGCTAATTTGTATGAATTCGTACGTTCTAATTTGTACTATTTGGTACGATTTGCTTATCACCCAATAACGGTTAGGGTTAGGGATGGGGTTTGGTGCCACGCCTCCTTTTTAAAATCGTACATTTTCGTACGACTGAACTCGTACAAATTTGTACGAATTAGCCACTAAACTGACAAAACGTAAAATACTTACGCTTCCTCGTGAGATCAGGCTGGAGTGTCGCAGCAGAAATCGGGACTCATCAGACCAGGCAACGTTTTTCCAATCTTCTATTGTCCAATTTTGGTGATCCTGTGCAAATTGCAGTTTCAGTTTCCTGTTCTTAGCTGACAGGAGTGGCACCCGAGGTGGTCTTCTGCTGCTAGAGCTCATCTGCCTTAAGGTTCGACGTGTTGTGCGTTCAGAGATGCTCTTCTACATAGCTTGGTTGTAACGAGTGGTTATTTGAGTTACTGTTGCCTTTCTATCAGCTCGCACCAGTCTGGCCATGCTCCTCCGACCTCTGGCATCAACAAGGCATTTGCGCCAACAGAACTGCCACACACTGGATATTTTCTCTTTTTCGGACCATTCTATGTAAACCCTGGAGATGGTTGTGCATGAAAATCCCAGTAGATCAGCAGTTTCTGAAATGCTCAGACCAAAATACTCAGAAATTTGCATTAACGAGCAGTTGTACCTAATAAAGTGGCCGGTGAGCATATATTCCCCATATCTTAAGCAAATCACGGGATAACTGTCGTTTAGACCAGTGTTTCTCAACCACGTTGCAGGAGGACCACCAGCTCTGTACATTTTTCATGTCTCCTTAACCAAACTCACATGATTCATATGAACAGCTCATTAGCAGAGACTTAAAGACCCGTAATGGGTGTGACAGACAAAGGAGACATCCAAAAGATCTGGTGTTAGTGGTCCTTAAGGATCACGGTTGAGAAACACAGGCTAGACCAATCAATTAATTAAATTACAGTAAATTTGACACTCATAGCATTAGATTACGGTTAAATGTCAAAGATTTCCTTTATGTCGCATATATAGATTTTCCACACCATCAAAGTGTCCAGTTTAGCATGGTTGATCCGTGCTGATGACAGTTCTAGGTGCAGTATTTCCAATAGTGAATGTAACCAGTGCTTAACAGAGAGATCATGAGGGGGTTTCCACCTCTCTACCAACATTTTCTTTGTAGCAGTTAAAGAAGCTAACCAAAATTTACTGAACTTTTAATTTGCAGAAGCATTTAATGGAAATTGAGAGTTATTATTCAACAATAACAATAACACTACAGGAATTTTGGGGAAACACATTGTTGTAACTTTAATTACAATTCCAAAGTTTTTGCACTTCCTGACATTCCCACATCATATGAAAAAAGGTATCTGGACACTCTGGTTCACAGAACCTACAGTAAAGATGTGGAGATAAAACCTATGATATGTTGTATACGTGTAGTTAAAAATACGAGGTGGGCTTCTCATCTGGTGTGTGACCTCCTCCGAGGTTTTAAAATCTCTTTGTGAGTGATCATACAGGTGCGGATACATCTGTACCAACTCTGCTACTCGACCCTTCAGTTTATTCATGTTGTTAACTTGGTGTTGTTGTGTTGAAGGTTATCTGACCTCCGTGAATATGAGATACGAATCAATCGCATGTCAAAGAAGGCGGGGTTCCAGAACAAACCCATCGATTGCGCACTTGCCATGAACTAATGGTTGCTAACTAAGGATCTCCCTCAAAAAGTTTGGTTTGCTGTTTCGATCTAAAAACAATCTTCGATTTGGACAGATGTTGTTTGAAATGATATCAATTCAATTTGTTCTTCAATCACATTTAAAGTATACAAGGGCCTTTACATGTCCATTTTATGAGGCATGCCAAAGCATAGTCAAGTAATCGACTTGAGTTGGAGTGGTGATCACATTTGGAAAATAAAATGCAGTTTCCTAAATTTCAAGGTCACTGTCATATTTAAAGTCATACTAAGTAGAGTAAAAGAGATGGAAAAAATTTTTTTTCAGGAAAATGCAGATAATCTTAGTAGTCAGTTGGTTTAAATTCCAGCTACAACGTTGAGAGTTTATTTAAAATTCTGTTGCACGGGTTCTGACACACACTTCCTCGTGCCACCATATCACCCCTGTACTTCAGCAACTTCACTGGCTTCCTGTTAAGTCACGTTTTGATTTTAAAACTCTGATTTTAACATATAAAGCAGTGCATGGGCTAGAACCTGACTACATCTGTGACCTGGTAACTCTCGCCACTCCCACCCGCAGTCTTCGTTCTTCATCTGGACTTTTGCTGTATCAGCCACGCTGTAAACTAAAGACTATGGGTGGTCGTGCTTTTTTGTACAGTGCTTCTAAGCTATGCAATGGCCTACCCATCAGCATCAGGAATGCTGCTTCTCTGGACTGTTTTAAGAAACTTCTCAAGACTCACCTTTTTACCGTTGCTTTTAACTTAGATTGATTATTTTTGTTAATTTAATCATCCAGTTGTATTGAATCGTTCATAATTTATTGTTTTATCGTGGTCGTTTTTTTTGTTTACAGTTTTTAATTGTTCTGCTATGTTTATGTTTGCCTTGTATGCCTTGTAGCACTTTCAGTCTGAGAAAAGCGCACTATAAATAAAATGTATTATTATTATTATTATTACAATTGATCCCTCATCTGCAGTTCGATTGACAGGTGATCTAGCCAATCATAATCATATCCTGTAGATGACTGCAGATGTGCTGAATTCATTCAAAGCACTTAATAATAATTTATGACTGCTATAACCTTTAAAGCTTGTAGTTGTAATCTTTATTTTTTGTCCAATCATTCTTGTCCTCTAAATTGTATCATATTAGTTAAAAAAAGAAAAAGAAAGTTCTACTAGCATAGTATAGCCTCAACTAAATTTTCTTCAAAAATTTAACAATAAAGATTGCAATATGTCTTACAATATTGAGTGCTTATAGATTGTTTTTCAGTTTTGATCGTCACTATATATCTCAATAAATCCATTTTGTTCTGTTTGGTGATTCATGTTATGCTCTTGAGGGTAATCTTAATAATTTTCTGCAGGGAAAATTTACTTACTCTGAGTACTCCTCCTGGTTGTGCATAAAAAAGCACACACGCTTATCGTCTTCATTTATTCAAGTCCATATTTCACTCATAAAATTATCATTCAGAATGCTTCATATTCACAGTCACATTCACCTTATGACCCTCTCAAAAGAGCGTAAATGTCCATTGAATTTTAAAGTGCCAGTAATAAGATGATCTTTTTTTGTGTGTGGGGAGGTTAGAAGGTCCTTTTCTTAATTTAACCATTATGGCAGCAATCAATTGCTGGCCTGTCATGATACAGCAATCTTACTTTATGGTGACATATAATCAAAGTACAAATGGGATTTATGTGAAATATGTGATCCCAAACCAATGAGTCAGCTTCCAAGATTGACAAGGGTTTCCGCCATGAGCTATTATTTAGATATCAAATTAATTAGTAATGAAAGATGTATGATCCTTTTCACGATTTCTGAATCAGTCATCTCAGGAATCCATTAAAAATGTAGTTTGATGATATTTTTACAGCTCACAAGAAATACCTTTCGACACAAGAACTCTAGAAACATTGTTTTTCAAATACATCTAGCTTATTCTTTGAGTATTGCTGACTGTATCTGAAACGCGTTTCATTTTAAGCTTCAACAATCAGAAGCAGCAACCTACTGTGCTTTCTTTCCTTTTTGTGTGTGTGTGTGTGTGTGTGTGTGGTCTGGTTGCGTAATGCGTTTTAACGTCTCAAGTAACACCGCTTTAAAAACAGCCAACGTCATGATGACAGGCACAACTTATTTACCTTCAGACATTTCATACGTCTGCGTCTGTGCTGATGTCAATTGCTGGATGAATGTAAAGAATATCAAGAATTGAAGTATTAATCTTAGATGAAGAATGTGTTCACCCACAGCTATGAAACTATATTAGCCCCAGAAGTCATGGTTAAAATTCAGCGAGAATGACACATGAATGAGACTTGTATATCAAATTGATCGTCAGCTTGGTATTTTTTTGTTGGAAACCTTTTTGAACTATTGAAGCATTGAGTGGTAAACAGCAGTGGGTTTATTCATTATTTTGATGTCGTTAAATCTTCGCTCTTAACATCCTTGATTTATTTATTTAGTCGTTTTCTAAATCATGAGTTCTTTTGTATAATTGTTTTGGTGCGTGACTCACATCTGGTAAATTGAAATGTAGCGTTTGTACATTCAGACATTGTTCTTTTAAAATTGCTGCAATTTCATTACTGACATCTTCAGAAATTGTTCTGTAATCATGGCGCAACAATAATTCATTTTCTTTAGTCTCTAGAAATCAGTGTGTTTAAAGATTCATCTTTCAAAGTTGAGTACACAACATGGTATCCTGTTTTAAAAAGCATCCAGATGTGGTTTCTTATTGGCCAGGTGTCCTCGCTACTCTAAAGCTGAGCTTAATAGTCCTTTACTCGGCTTGTCAGACTACAAACATGATCCTCACATCTCACTGCAAGATCTCAGGTTTATGTCTGAAGTGTCATAATGTCTCAAAAGGCTGTACAACAATCAAGACAATCAAAAACAGACACATGCAAGAACACTCATCCAGAGTTTGCCATCATCCATCAGCAACACGTTCAGTAACCTGCATTCTGATATGGTATTAATGGCAAACATAAAAATGAGTGCCAATGGCATTGATAACAATGGCAAACATAAATCCGTAGAGTCGAAGAACTCCTATCATGCAAAATCAACTTTTGGAAGCTGTTAGAACAGATGTGTGTAGTATAGTGTGTACTGTAGTGTGGTATACACACATTAAGTCCTGTTTAGGATTTCTAAAATTAAATCAGGATCCAAATACCTTCGATTTTGACTCCAACCTCACTGTGACGTAGCAGTGCAGTTTTATCCATCCATCGATTTTGATTGACAGGCATGTATTATCATTAGTAATGCATACTATTACATACTATTACTATATCTTTCGGATGAGACGTTAAACAGAGGTCCTGACTCTATGTGGTTATTAAAAATCCCAAGATGTCCTTCAAAAATGAGTAGGGGTTTAACCCCAGCATCCTGGCAAAATCTGCCCACTGGCCTCTGTCCGTCATGGTCTCCTAACCATCCACATATCATAACTGGCTTAATCACTCTGTCTCCTCTCCAACAATCAGCTGGTGTGCGGTCTGGCGCAAAATGGCTGCTGTTGCGTCATACAGCTGGATGCTGCACACTGGTGGTGGACAGGGGCGTCGCTAGACCCCATTTACTGGGGCACGTGCCCCAGTAAAAATCGCCAGTGCCCCAGTAAATGCTTTGAGATGAGATTTACTTTATTTTCAAGTGTATTTATTAGGAGTCGTAATTCTAAAATAAAGACGTTATTCCCTATGTGCAACCAAATCAACGCTGGTGAAAGCAATGTAGTTTAGTTAAAAAGCAAACCGAGCACATGCGCAGAAAAAAACCATACCCGTGCTCCTCAGTCCCGGTTGCGAACATGCACGCCGGTAAAATAGCCGCGCTGCTTACGCGCCGCTCATGCGTTGTGAAACTGGCGTAAGAGTCTTCTATGTGGAAGTGTCGGCACGAAGGGAGTTTTGCAAGTCAACAAAACAAAGTTTAAATAATATGATGGTGATCTTATTTAGACTAAGCATGGCTCCTTGTTTGAAGCAAAAAGGAGGGATGATGAGTCAGGGAGGTAATCTAATTCTCGGCCATGAGTCGGGTCTAAAACAACACACAACAGATAATTCTACAAAACATCTTTTTTGTATTCTATAGAATTGTCTATAGAATTTTATTCAAATGAACTTAATATTCATGCAAAAGATTTCCTAAATTATATTAGCATCACTCCAGTTCTGTGTCTTTAGATGGTTTTTCAGTTATATTTAGGATTAATTTCTGTTATTTATTTAGAATAATAATTGTATAATAACAATAATACTGTTATTTATTTATAATTACATTATATATATATATATATATATATATATATATATATATATATATATATATATATATATATATATATATATATATATATATATGTTTTATTTATTTTATTCCATTTTTTTAGGGGGAGCTGTGTCCCAGTAGAACTTTATGTCTAGCAACGCCCCTGGTGGTGGATGAGGAGATTCCCCCCCTATGTGTAAAGCGATTTGAGTGCCCAGAAAAGCGCTATATAAATATAAATATAAATGTAAGGAATTCTTATTCTTATTATTACTATCATGTCCAAAATATAGGATTTGCACAGAAACTGGGATTAAAAGATCTGTTCCAATTGTCTGTGATCCATCTGCACCTCAAGAAGAAGTAAGCGGTACACTTAAATAAAGTAAATACTATAAAATCGCTATGTAATTTATAACCATTCGAATCACTACAGCTGCATAGTGTCAGTACGACTATAAACAAGGATGCTTCATTTATACAACAGGAGTCCTGGTTTGTGGATGTTAAATCATAGTTATTTTGTACAATAACATAATAGTTCTTCATACACCAGCATATTTACTTATGTGCAATATGTGAAAAGACTCCGCAACATGTTAAATGCATGTATGTTTGTGTGTACAGCGAACTGTGTAATGGCATTTATGTGTGGCCCCTTCATTGTTGCAGAAAAACTGAATAAACCATTGGAAAACATCCTGGTTCAGTCTTACTGTGGTATTTGTGATATTTGCTTCTTCGTGTCTGAGTTGCCGTCCATCATTTTGCTGTGTTTATCTGATATCCGATGCTGGGTATCCTTCAGTAGGATGAGGGGGATTAGCTCATTTGCATTTAAAGGCAGAGGCGCAGCTAAAATTTCCTCTGACGCCAAAATTGACATATTCAGCAAGTTATAATAAATTATCTGATGGATATTTTGAGCTGAAACTTCACAGACTTATACATATAATATTTTACATATTGTAAAAAAGGGGCAAAATAGGAGCTCTTTATTTGTGCTCATAACATGGCCAGAACCAGAAAAAAACAGAAAAAACTGTCAACATTTCCCCATGGCTGTTTGACATTGTTGACCTAATTGCATCATCTAGTTTGGTGCTCCATTAGGCTCTTAGAATATTCTATTGGTGGAAAAATGTGATTGCAACGATCATTAATCAGCTTTTTGTGAGCATGCCAAACCACAATCGCACAGTGTGAACCAGGCTTAATGAACACATTTTGATATCTTTGTTTTGCTAGGTAAGACACATTCACAAGGAACCAGGATTGAGAACAGCGATTTTCAACCTGTATTGCAGATATTGCAGGAGGGCCACCTTCTGGCATTATTAGAAGTAATAAGATTGTTGATACTGTATATGTAAAACTGTCTAATCATAATTGGATTTATTTTTCTATAGTCTGTTGAAATTCTTGATTCTGATTGGCTGGCAGATCTACAATGACATGTTTTAATGCACAGGTAGTTCCAATGAGTTTTGATCACAGCTCTAAATAAATGTGCTTCCCTCAAACATTAGTAGTAACCATAGTGACTTTTGCTAGAGGCTTTCATCTGAGATGTGTTCTTCTGTGTAATCAATGTGTGGTGGGAATCAATCATCTTTCCAAAACTCTCAGAAATACTGAACAGGTACAGTAGATTAGTTATAGTTAGATTAGAATTATTAGTTATAGTTACTAGTTACTTCTCACAAATAGTAACTAAGTTACATAATTATAAAAAAGTAACTAATTACCAGGAAAGTAACTATTTTGTTCATTCATTCATTCATTCATTCATTCATTCATTCATTCATTCATTTTCTTTTCGGCTTAGTCACTTTATTAATCCGGGCTTGCCACAGCAGAAAGAACCACCAACTTATCCAGCATGTTTTTACGCAGAGGATGCTCTTCCAGCCGCAACCTATCTCTGGGAAACATCCACACACACTCATTCACACTCATACACTACGGACAATTTAGCCGACCCAATTCACCTGTACCGCATGTCTTTGAACTGTGGGGGAAACCGGAGCACCCGGAGGAAACCCACGTGAACGTAGGGAGAACATGCAAACTCCACACAGAAACGCAAACTGACTCAGCCGAGGCTCGAACCAGCGACTTTCTTGCTGTGAGGCGTCAGCACTACCTACTTCGCCACTGCGTCGCCAACTATTTTGTTACTTTAAAAAACTCTAATTTGACAAATGACTATAACATAAATATAAACATTGTACACTAATCTACACTATTTTAATGTTGTTGTGGGACAATATGAGAGACAACGGCAGCATGTCCTCAACTATATATCTAGATATTATTTTGTATTATTCTGTCTGAGCACTGAGTGTTTGCGGTGGAGAAAAAATAAGTTTTATTTGCTTTGTAGTCGTGGCTTCGTCTCCTTCTTTGGTAGCAGAGCTCACGTTATCACATGCATAGCTACTAATTTTGTGGCGGCATGTGACTACGTGATGTGTTTTATTAGATTAAAATGACTTGTCACTGAGACTCTTTTTTCCTGGGCATAAGTTGCTCGATACATAAACATTCTTGCCTTTCACCTCAACGAGGGAAAATTAGTGCTTATATTTCCAGTTTGCAAACACTACCTTTGAACTTGTTTAGTTTTCCATCGTTCTGATTCTTGGTCGTTGGTGTGTGCCACTGACTTAGGCCCCGTTTACACTAGTACGTTTTAGTTTTAAAACGGCGTTTTAGTATGAAAACGATCCGCGTCCACACTAGCGTTTCACCCAGCGTTTCTGAACAGCTCTCCGTCTACACTAAAACGGTGAAAACGCACATCACGTGACCACACACACTCTCTGGCATGCACTGCAGCGTGCTCTGAGCACACACACACCCACATGAGAGCTGCGCAAGTCGGACTATTCATCACGGATCTCCCGCTGGATCTAATCTCACTATATTTGTTAAACGTGATTTTTAACTCATCTTGTTGTCTATATCTGATGACATATTCCCCAACTTTGGTCTTTTTAATCTATTACTTGTTCTCAGGTAACGTGCTTTGGTTGAGCGCAAAGATAAGTTAGGTTAAATATTAATTAATATAACTGCGGACAGGAATTCTGCATATCTGACTGATTGTTTGCCTTTATTTTCTCTATTGTATAAACTTATTGTGCGTTATACTTTTATAATGGCCGTTATTGATCATTAAAACGAATATTCAGTGAAAGAGAGTGTATGTTTCGTATTTTCAATGAAAATGAAAGGAGGCAGTAGCCTAATGTTATAGGCTCCGTTTTGTTATATGCTTGAAGATGATGTTCATATCATGCAGCTACACGACGCCTCAACATTTTTGATGTCTGTTGTTGCTAATATCAAAGTGAAAATATACAGTTCCTCACATCATGTTTTCATTTTAATGTCAAGATAGTGAAACAGCATAGCCAGGGTGATATGAATGACTTTATAAAGTACACACTCGGGAGTTTGTTTTCCATATCAAACTTGTGAAGTCTGAACTTACACGGAAAGGATGTAAGACTGAACTGTGTGAAGGCTACTTAATATTGAGGAAAAAGCCCCAATCAGAGAGGTGAATGTCTGCAGCCCCGCCTCCATTTTCAGATCTCTCGGTTTTCAGATGTCTCCGTTTTCCCTCATCCACAGTGAGACGGAGCAGCAGCGTTTCAGAATGAAAACGGACTCTCCAGCGTTTTCAAAATGCTCCGTTTTCGGGGCTCAAAAACTCCAGCGTAGTGTGGACGGATGGCGTAACCGTAGCAAAACTTATGCGTTTTAAAACTAAAACGTATTAGTGTAAACGGGGCCTTAGCTAATCTAAACCAATCTAAGCCAATTATGACATTCTCAGTTACACCACATTCGGAGACACACCAATCATCATCATTGGTTGGTTATGTGTCCCGCCCCAGCCCCGAACACACACACCCCAGATAAAAAGATGTTCTATGGCTGAGAGAGACACTGTTTGCATGAAAACCACTTTAATGATCTCAATTATAGTAACGCATCTTTTATTTTTAGTAGCGGTGTAAGACTCCAGAATATCAGACCCTGAGAAATGTTATGAAATTTCATGAGACAAGACCATACGAATTGCTATGCAATATAATGATAGACTTTCTGATCTGGGAAGAAGATCAGGAAACCAGCTGTTCAAGTGTTCTATTCAAGTCACTGTTGACAATGCAAACATGGGCTAGAAACACAGAGCTACCTCACCAGGGGGGAATGCGAGAAAGTTCACCCTTCTCCTTTCACCTCAAGTCCCCTTCTTGACCTTTAAGTGACTTACTGATCAGAGGACATTTCACATAAAATGCCTAAGGTTTTAATGTGGTGTATCTTGTAGCTCTATATTCATGTTTGGTATCATTTTAAATGTCTCCGTGTGATTGTTAAAATAGTCTTAATTTCACTGTAATGTTTCACTTGAATATGTTGATTTGGTTTTTGGCTTTGATAAGATCTTTGCCAGATGCTCCCCCTTCTTAGAGATGATTAACTCCTCAAATTTACCAGGCGAGGGTCTCTGTGATGCTTCAATTGTCTTGAATTTATGGCTGTTTGTTCTGAGTTGAGTATTTAAGGGAAATGGGCACAGATATCTTTGGAATCTTGTAGAAAAAAGACCCTGTTGCAGCATCTCTGAGACTTATGCTGCAACGTACTTCTCTGGTCAGGTATGCATCTCTAACTCTTTGATTTATCTTTGAGTAATGGATGTTGTATTTTTACGGTATCATCTCTGAATTGGCTTTCTGATTGTTTTATTATATAATTGGCATAATACAATTTTACCTGACAAACAAAATGTTAAGTTTTGATTCATTTTGAATTCTCCTGAAATCTTTTTATATCCAATAGATTAAGTGGAGTCTGCGCTACCTTTATGATTCGACATAGTTATTTGATTGATAGGTGCATTTGACTGTACGAAGCCGTTTTGGGTGCGACAGCATGAAAATCTTTTAATCATCTAATCACTGAAATTAGCAAGTTGCACGGGCTTGGCTAAATCAATTATTATTTTAGGATAAGTGAGCCGTTTGCAACCAGTCTATTTGAATATTAGTTAATCCTGCACCCTCTGACTAACTTCAGAGTGTCGACATACTGTCCGTGAGAAGACACGCAAACCCGGGGTGTGAAACTCTGAGCGGCGTTTGGTCCCTAATCAACGTATAAACTGAAGAGTATAGGAACAGATATAGATCAAAACTCTAAATTATGTCATAAATGATTATTGTGATTCGTTCCTACAATTAGAAATACAGTTTTAATTTTATCTCTTAAAATTGGAGTCAGATTAAATTCGGAGCTAAAAAACAAATATAAATAAATTCTAAAAAAATTATCAAAATTCTTTTCAGAAGCACTAGAAAAGGCTTACGTGCATTTAACCTTCGACCATGCTGTTAGTTTTGTCATTGGTCTAATAGATGGAATTCTACAACGGCAACGATGTTGTAACGGAAGACACAGTAACTCATTTGATTACTAGTTATTGAATAAAGTAGCGCCGTTAGTAATGCAGTTTATTTATAACACCGTTATTCCCATCGCTGGCTATTAGATATGCATTTTTATACTTTGATAAACTTTTTTCCAAATGAAGTCCACTGATACAGATATTTTTGATATATTTGTTTTGTTGAAGACTGCCATTTTGCAATTCTTTTTTTTGCACCATCAGGACAACTACAGCACACCTTCAGTGAATTCAAACGTGTTAAGAAAAGCTTTCATCGTTTGCCAATTGTAATGTTTGCTTTGTTAGACCTACAAAACCAAATCCAAATCTTTTTAAATTACCCATTATTAAACCCTCTGAAGCACATACCACGGTTGAAAATCACTGTGATAGAAGACAAAAATTAACCAATTTAATTTGAAATCTTCATGTAGCTCCAATCATACAGAGGTGAGCTGACAAACAGTAGCCAAAGTCTATTCTCCAGGTCAGATGCCTACATATGGAGAATTTTAATACAGCACTCAAAAAGAAAGAAAGAACAGTGCTGGGCACTCAGAATATCTATTTATTCAACTATCAACACAATCAGAAACCTGAAACATGCTCTTCCTGCTGCTGCTGCTGCACATTTGTTATTCGACAGACAATATATTGTCAGTTACACAACTAATGTGCAGCAGCAGAGGAAGAGCATGTTTCAGGTTGCTGGTTTTGTGTCATTTTTCATTAAATCAAAGCTTCTAGTGATCTGTGTAACGGAGGCCAGTCAGCGAAGTGCTATGCAGGTAAACCTCACTCTTCTGACCTCAAAAGGTGCTCTAGTGACAGACGCTAGGAGCATTGGTCTTTAGCCCCCTTCTTAGAGCAACTGACTCCCAATCGTTGGTTCAATCCCAGCTCAGTGCGGGTTGGGTGCAGTGGGACCAGCGGGTTACATATGTACATACAGTAGTCAACATTTGAAGTGGATCATCACCTTTCATCAAAGCTGTCCTTAAACTATTGAACGGCACCCATTCTCATCCTAGGACAATTTTGAAAAACATTTTTGATTCACTTCGAATGTTGAGTACTGTAGATTGGTAGACACTACTAGGGCTTTACCTTTGGTTCCTCAGTCGCTATATGGTAAAATATTGCTGTCAATTCATTCATTAATTTTCTTTTCGGCTTAGTCCTTCTGGAGTCGCCACAGAGGAATGAACCGCCAACTTATCCAGCACATGTTTTACGCAGAAGATGCCCTTCCAGCTGCAACCCATCACTGGGAACACCCATACACTCTCATTCACACATATACACTGCGGACAATTTAGCTTACCCAATTCACCTTAACCGCATGTCTTTGGACTGTGAGGGAAACCGGAGCACTCGGTGGAAACCCACGGGAACGCGGGGAGAACATGCAAACTCCGCACAGAAATGACCCAGCCGAGGCTCGAACCAGCGACTTTCTTGCTGTGAGGCGACAGCACTACCTACTGCGCCACCACGTCATCTATTGCTGTTAAAATACATAAAAATTACTTAGAAATTAATATCTACTGTAATATTGGTGTCAAAAAACACAGCAAAAATCGATTACAGGACTGTGTGCGTTTTTTCTTGATGCCAATGTAAGAAGGCAATTTGACGTTGTTTTGACATCAAGGTAATGTAAATACATTGTAGAGATACACAATCCAGTGTCAATTAGTCATTTGGAATTGAAGCATTCAGATGAATAACATTTTGTTTTATTTTCAAATACTTTTTGTGCCACTATTTTGGTGGTAAAAAGGGCATCAATGTGTCGATATCAAATTTATTTGCATTTTTGAAGTGCTTATTTAATGTCTTAATTAGGGATGCTCCGATCAATTGGCCGGAGATTGGTATCGGCCGATAATCACATTTAATTATTCAATTAGTACTTGCTAATCTGGCTGATCTCATGAACCGATCGCAAGTGTTTGTGTTAGTTGGAGATGAGCAAAATATTTGAATGGTCTTGCATATATTTAGGCCTTTTTACACATAAGAACTGAAAGTTCTGTGTTTTTGACAATATTGCAAGTTCGCTTTACTTGTTGCAATAAACAGTAGTTTATAGGCCTGTTTCCTTTTAGTAAAGAAGTAATGGATTCATAGGTTTCCATTTTAACTTCTTATGAACTTCTGCTCCAAACTTTTTTTTTTTTTTATTCAGACATGTTGTTTCCAAATTGCATTGTTAGTCATTTTTCTTATCATTTTTTTTTTTTGTCTGTGCTATCTGCTATGTTCTGAAAAGCTGCTTCTGGCCATGACATGTTCACACCTAAATGGTTATAAGAGACATGTTTAAGGCATCATATGCAACATTCTTAATTTTTTCTCTTAGGTAATGCGAGATCTCCACTTAAGTACAATACTTAGAGGGAAAATGTGCTTTATAAAGCTTGAAGCATTGAAGAAATTAGTACTCTGTATCAACTACAAAAATCCTGATTGGAGCACCCCTATCTTAATGTGCCCACTTGGATGTTGGCTGAAATGATTTGTCAACATTTATGACAATTAATGTTTGACTAGACAAGCTTTGTTGCTAGTAGAAAGCCTGGAAGTATAAACAGTTTGAAAGTTGAAATTAATTTAAGGGTGCTTTCACACTAGCACTTTTGGTTTACACCTGGGTTCGTTTGAAGTCAAAGTACAGTACATTTAGCTAGTGTGAACAATGTCTTCTGAACTCGGGTGCGCAACCCCAAACTGTACCCAAGTCTGCCCAAAAGAGGTTGTCGGGTTCGATTTGCGCAAACTCTGGTCCAGTTCACTTCTAATTTGAATGCAATCGTACCAATTAAAGGAAGTGAACTGCCAACTGCACAACAAACTTAAGATTTCATAACCTTTATTTGTGTGTGTGTGTGTATGTCTGTGTATCACATTATGCTACTTTGGCGACAAGCGGGACTGACCCAGTGCAAACACAGAGATAATGTTTGCTTATTTCCTCCAAAAACAACTGTAGACATTGTGTTATGTTCTGAATGTTTTAAATATTTTTGTGGCAGATAGACACTCTATATGTTATCAAAAGCAAAAGTAAAAGTAAAAGCAGAACGACTGTGATGTGCATACATCTTTTCATTTTGGCCCTTGGCTTTTGTGGCTGTCCATGATCTAGCAACAGCTGTACTCAGAACAGCAGCTCAATGATGCAAGCATACCGGGGTTCAGTAGCTAGCTCTCACCAGCAGCTAGCTTTCTGCAACTCTCACATGGTCGCCCACTGAAGCTAATCAGGGCTGCGCCCGGTCAGTACCTGGATGGGAGACCAGATGGGAAAACTAGGTTGCTGCCAGAAGTGGTGTTAGTGAGACCAGCAGGGGGCGCTCAACCTACAGTCTCTGTGGGTCCTAACACCCCAGTATATTGATGGGGACTCTATACTGCTCAGTGATCGCCGTCTTTCGGATAAGATGTTAAACCAAGGTCCTGACTCTCTGTGGTATTTAAAAATCCCAGGATGTCCTTCGAAAAAGATTAGGGGTTTATCCCCGGCATCCTGCCCAAATTTGCCCACTGGCCTTTGTCCATCATGGCCTCCTAACCATCCTCATAACATAATTGGCTTCATCACTCTGTCTCCTCTCCACCAATCAGCTGCAAGGTGGCAAGGGGGGGCAATCAAACTTGAGTTCGGACCAGGCAATTGCAAAAGCACTCTAAGTGGCTAGTTGTGTTCTGGATGGTTGCTAAGTAGTTGCTAGGCAGTTGATAAGATGTTCTAGGTTGTTGAATTGCTAAGGTGTTCTAGATCAGGGGTTTTCAAACTTTTTAATCTCAGGGACCCCCAAATATGATCATTCTTTGCAGGGGACCCCTTTGCCTAAAGTTTAAAGGCACTCATTTATTTCAAGTATAAATATTTAAACTAAAATTCTGTATAACGTAAAGACATAATAATTCATATTTCACAGGCATGCAAAATTGTATTGTTTTTAAAACGATTTATTTTATTAGTTGGCAACTCATCATAGCCAAAAATGATTCTCACAATTATTTTATATTTCATACATTTTTTTTTAAAAATCAATGAAATATTTACATTAACTTAACAAGATAGCTTTTCTAAATAAGGCACTGGTAGATGAAAATCCTAATGGGACGGATGAGCTTGGTGGCTTCTACATAGTTTGTCATAACGTGGCTTCATTTCATTCTTCAACACTTGATGCAAGTCATCTTCACTGCGCTTGGCCACAAGAGCCTCACGGTGAAGCATGCAGTGTGTGCCAACGGCGTTGGGTGCTTTCTCTTTTATCAGAGCCATGACGTCGCTGTGCTTACCGGTCATATAGGCAGCACCATCGGTACACACTCCAATACACCGAGACCAGTCTATTAAATTGTCCGTCATTAACTGATCCATCATATTAAATATGTCCTGACAGACACCAATTCAGACATTCAGGGGTTTACAGAAGAAAAGTTCCTCAATAAATGTGTCCTTACCGAGAAAACGTACAAAGACCTTTAGCTGTGCTTGATTCGCTATATCAGTACTTTCGTCCAACTGCAGTGAAAAGTATTCACTGGCTTGCAGCTGTTCTAAAAGTTGTGACGAAATATCATCGGCCATCTCACTTATGCGTCTGCTTACTGTGTTGTCTGACAAAGGCACACAATCTACCTTTCGTGCTGCTTCCTCTCCAAATAACTCTTTGAATATCTTGTAATAATTTTTTGTTTCTGCCAAGTTTTTCGCGGACCCCCTAGCAATCTCTTGCGGCCCACCTGGGGTCCGCGAACCCCAGTTTGAAAACCCCTGTTCTAGATGGTTGTTTGTGTAATATGGGTGGTTTCTGTTTATTTCACTTGACTTAATATAAGTAATATTACAAACAAAAAAGTATTGCATGTATTTACAAAAATCCATATTTCTCTTTGCTTAGAAATAAAATGAAGTTTGTTATATTCACCGCAACTGCTGAACAATCCATCAAAGTCTGGTGAATAATCTACGAATCATTCTAATAATCATAATCCATGATCAAAATAACCACTTAATGCAAGTGTGACATAGACGCTTCAATCGACACCTGATGTTTTACACATGATTGTGGCCCAGTCATCTCAAATGATGAATAGGTGTTTGGACCTTGTGGCTAAAGCATGAATCATTATAACTAATGCTCATAGGTAGAAATTTTAACAATAGTCTAACATTTAGTATTAAACCGCAGTGTCATTTATCCTGCACCGTTTATGCTGACATGAAATGATACCTCAAATCAAGTGGCTTGTTGAGAAATGTGCTATTTTATTTCAACGCAGAAAATGACTTGCCATTTTCACCTGATGAATTATAAAACAGGTAATCCAGGATAGACTGAAGCTACAGAAATGAGGGCCAATAAGGCCCAATAATGTAGGAATACTGTATGCACAGAGATAAGCTTTTTTTTTTTCAAATTGGCTTACAGAACAGCATCCTAGCAACCGCATAGCAACACAGTACAAATAAATCAGAACACATTAGCTAATGTATAGGAATACATTGGTTATGATGACCCACAAGAAATAAAACATAAAAGCGTATATGTAATGTATGTGCCATGTTTGACCACTTCACAATATAGGTTATGTAGTTAATGTATTTACTAACATGAATGAACAACAAACAATATATTTATTACAGTCTATTCATGCATGTTAATGAAAATACAGTTATTCCTGTTATCTCACAGTGTGTATGTTAACAGCAAGCACAGCATTTGATTTAATAATGTATTATTAAAGGCTGCGCTATAATAAATAAATAACATACAAGCATTTCATTACATGAACTAACATTAACTGCGTCCCCTGAACTGTAATGTACATTAAAGTTAAAGTAGTGTATCGTTTTATAGGGCACCTGTGAGGAAAATCATCTTTTGTAAGCGTTTGGACAGAACTTTGTGTAGGTATAGTGTGTCCACAGTCATATTGGGGTGAAATAAACAGTAAGTCTCTTATTTTTTAAACTTCCTGACATAAAAATAGAATCCAAATCCCTCCCATTTTGATGCCCACCGCACCGTGATGTAGGAGTACGGTTTCCCCGCCCACCAAATTGATTGACAGCAACGTATTAACATGTCTTCGTAGTAATGCATATAATCATATCCACAGAACGTGTGCAAAATAACCGGGATTAAAAGATCTGTTCAGCTCTCTGTGATCATCAATCATAATCAAATGTGATCAATAATGAGTTTTCCAAGTTTAAAATGTTTTTGAAACAGTGCATGTTTGTAGTGAACTACAGCAATTTTACCATCTTTATCACCACAGCCGCATATCAGTACAATTATAAAAGAAGACGCTTCAATCCCGGTTTGTGGAGGTTAAATCAGGTTTAGTTTGTACATTAACATAACGGATATCCATACAGCAGTGGATATTAACGTGTATCCTGTCACATTAGCTGATCAGAAACAGTTAAATGTTTGTGTTGTGTGTGTGTGTGTGTGTGTGTGTGTTTGTGTGAACTTTGTAACAACATTCTGTGGGACCCATCATTGCAGAAAGGCTTGAATTAACTCCACAACAAATACATCAAATAATCATTGGGAAAGGTCTTACTGTAGTACTTCTCACAAACATTACGTGAGGTGTGCTTCGTTCTTGTCGGTCACTGTGCTGTTTATCTGACGCAGCTGGCGATTGAGGCACACTCTGACAGGCACGTGGTGGTGAACTAGCATTAAAGTCACAGGCAACAAAAACAGCTACATTGTGTTTAGAGCAAAAAATTCAATATTCTGAAAGGTATAATAAATAATCTGATGGGTGTTTTGAGCTGAAACTTTGCAGACACATTCTGGAGACACAAAAGACTTATAATAAATTTTGAAAGGGGGTAAAATACTGTAGGTGCCCTTTAAAGTAATGTATATGAAAATTATTAAAATTACTTCCTTATATTATTTTAAAAAGTATTCTTTTCCTGTTGTGTGAACAGCTTGTAACTGTTACAGTCACCAGCGATGTAGCTACTGCTGATCGCTGGAGAACTACAATTCTGCCACCAGATGGACTACAAATCACAGCATGTACCGCACACACACACCAGTTCCTGATCTTGTCTGACTGTTAACACTTACAGCTGAAGCTGCTGAAGGACTTATTACACAGACTATTTATACACCACATTTGAGTGTTATGTGCTTGTTTTGTTAGTCAAATGGACCTGTAACTTTACAAAGTGTTTCATTTCTATGTCTAGCCGTTTTCTTTAAACCTTGTCATGTTTCATGTAATCTATTCTCCGGTTTTGATCATTTGTCTGTTCATCGACGACGACTTCTGTAATATCTATAGGAACCTGATTGCTCCTGTGTTTACCGTTGCCTGATTGACCATTCTGTTGAATAAATCTGCATTTGGATACGCTCCTCTATGATAGCCTCCCTCAGTTACAGTAATCAACAGATAATATATTATAATGAAACATAAATAGTAACAATATACAAAATAATCAGCTTAAAATCATTCATAACAGTGCAATTATAATAAACTCATTGTTTACGTGATGCCGGTGAATTGTAGAGCTTGTGCACACTTTTTCATATCGCTTTGATTAAATGCTTTCTTAACAGCTGTTTTCTCAGAGCTCTCAATTTTCTTGTTTATTTTGTAATGGTGGAGAAGATGAAAAGAGCACATATTTGCACATTAATCCAAAATATTAAATTCATATTTATTTATTTTTTATTTATTTATTTATTTATTTATTTATTTATTTATTTATTTATCTTAATCAAAACACTGGCACTAAGCCATTCTGAATTCAATTATGAACCTTTTTTTCTTTTTCAAATAGTTTTACAAATTACAAGGATTTCACAGGATTCACCTGCTGCCTAAAAAAACAACTATTATTTCTTTTGTGTAACTTATTTACATAAAACAGCTCTCCTTTTATGAAAGAAATTAGGTATAAAGGCTTTGGGAAAACAGGCTGCTGGGAGAATATCATCCTCCCCCAGATGCAGGCTTATGATGCATGTACAGACGTCTTGCTTGGTAAGAACATCATTTGCCAAGTAGCAAAACACAAGAAGCATTGTTAGAGATTGCACCGAGGCCAGCGGCAAAATCCCAAATACTAATAATGTAAATTCATTAACTAATTGGCTCTGTACCATCTGTTTCTAGATAAAATAATGAGAACTTTTGTGCTTGCATTTCTGTGCAAGACATTCAGAGGCTGACATTTGTCCATCCATCCATCCATCCGTCCGTCCGTCCGTCCGTCCGTCCGTCCGTCCGTCCGTCCGTCCGTCCATCCATCCATCCATCCATTTTTTAAGTGTGTAATGTGAATTGTGCAGCTACTGTATGTCTGTCCATCTATCTACAGGGTATCTATCAATCAATCAATCAATCTATCTATCTATCTATCTATCTATCTATCTATCTATCTATCTATCTATCTATCTATCTATCTATCTGTCTGTCTGTCTGTCTGTCTGTCTGTCTGTCTGTCCGTCCGTCCGTCCGTCCGTCCGTCCGTCCGTCCGTCCGTCCGTCCGTCCGTCCGTCCGTCCGTCCGTCCGTCCGTCCGTCCGTCCGTCCGTCCGTCCGTCCGTCCATCCGTCCATTTTTTAAGTGTGTAATGTGAATTGTGCAGCTATATCTATCTATCTATCTATCTATCTATCTATCTATCTATCTATCTATCTATCCATCCATCCATCCATCCATCCATCCATCCATCCATCCATCCATCCATCCATCCATCCATCCATCCATCCATCCATCCATCCATCCATCCATCCATCCATCCATCCATCCATCCATTCCAATCCAATCCCAGCAGAGTGTGCTCCAGCTACTGTATACAAAGAAGCCTAAATATTGCCTGTAATAAATCACCTTAGCATTATGGCAGTGCATTGATTTAATCTGCATTTGAGAGGTTGTCTTTGATAAGTAGACAGCGGCGTCACATTCTCAGCGCCGACGATTGACTGATAATTTCCCGCCTGGATGTTCAGACGGATGTCGACTGCTCATCAGTCTTGCAGGGTGTCTTAATCCCTGCACCTTTTAATGGCTGGCTGCACCGTATGATTGTATGCAGATGAAGGTACCCGATAAAGTCATTATGGGCATACGCAGAACCGCTGGCCCTTTGCTGCTGGAGTCCCACATAATAATGATCTGTGCGAAAGCAGTCCTTATTTCTCCAAGTGCAAGACGGAGGAGGGAATTCAATAAGAGTGAATCGTGCCCACTGATGGCGCCGCTTATGTGCACGTGCTGTCTGGGTTGTTTTACCTCCTGATTCACTAAAGAAATTATGCAAACGAGGTAACAATGTGAACACATCCACAAAATCTGTGCTGGGTGTAATTTGCATGATGCCCATTCTGTGTGGGTTGCTTAAGGCTGTGAAGAATGCAATGCAAACTGCTGATTCGACATACAGTTCTGTACAAGATCAGTCCACCATCCAAGCATCTCTTTTTTAACATGATGAAAGGGAAATTGTATATGCTGTGTGTCTAAGTTTTTGTTGCTTAATGCTCTTTTTCAATATATGATCATCACTTGATGAATTACTGCTGCCATGATCAATAGAAACTGTAAACAAATATAGACTCAAGGCGTTTGAGCTGAACAGAATGGACCTCATTTTCACAAGCAGGATCATTCATTAAGACTTTCATTCAAATCTTCAAATCAATGTTTTCAGAGATTATAACCCATCAAGTATGCAAATGTTTTTTTTTCCTCTTCTACATAGACATGCTCTTGGAGATTGTCTAAAGCAGAGGTGTCCAAACTTTTTCTTATAAAGGGCCAAAAATCAAACTTGCTTGAGGGCTGTGGGTTGAAGTTAAATATACCAAAGCGTATTTCATGAAATTTGCTCATTTGTTTGCTTATTAACACATTAAAACACATTAAATGATGATCTAGTATATATATTTTTTATAATGAACTTATTATAGTAAAAACATAAACGATCCCATTTCTAACACAATGGAGCTCATTACTGAATACAGTTGAGCTGCTTCTGCCTTTGCCTTGATTTGCTCACAAATGTCTTGTGCATTGTTCTCTATATGTCAAGTGAGAGTATTTACATTTTAAATGTCTGATTCATATGAAGCATTTAATTTTAGTTGGATTTTTGTAGCTCCTCAATTAAAAAAAAAAAGAAACAAAAGGGTATACATTAAAACTCCCTAACATTATTCATCTCTTTTCAGATGGGATGGTGGGCCTAACCAAAGGTTACCATGGGCCATCTTTGGCCTGTGGGCCCTACTTTGGGCATCTCTGGTCTAAATCAATCTCTGTACTGAAGTATTGCAGTTATTTAATGAGTTTGATTAGTTTGAGAAAATGTTTTAGAAAGAATGGGAGGACATTCTTCCACTGATTTTATTAAAAGTGTTATATAATGAAGATAAAAATGACTTACCTTGTGCCTCACAAAAAAATCTTTTTCTCGTTCTTATTTAAATCCTGTAAGTGTAAAATCTCAGTAAAAAACAGGCCAATCAAAACAAAACACTGATTATATTATTGCAGAATATTAATGATTAATAATCATTAATATGCACACTTCAGGCTGATTTTGATTGGCCACAACATTTCCCAATCAAATAATATTTTTTAAATATTATTTATCTAAGATGTGAGAGTCTTATTAAGAAAACGGTAAAGGCAAGGTGACTAAGCTTTACGTTGTTTTCTATACTCTTTCAAGCAACACAAACAGAGGTGGCACCAGTGTGTGTGTACACTCATAGAAAAAAAAAAACGCTTAAGGGCACAAATTCACCAAAGTGTTTTTTTTTTTTTGTTGATTTCATATATATATATATATATATATATATATATATATATATATATATATATATATATATATATATATATATATATATATGGTAGGCACTGCCACTGACAAGCTGCAGACATCAGAGCAGACGTCATTGATAGTCATGACTGATCCAAATATGGTCAATACAAAGTTTTTATTCTAAGGGTCATTTCTGTGGTTATGAATGAGTATGGAGAATTCTGGAGATTTTTTTGAGCTTACCCAAGCCACATACCTACTATATAGATATATCAGAAAACAATTTATGTTATCTTTAAAAATCTTCACCTGTCCTGCGAATGAAAATAAAATAAAATGCAATAACCAGACACATTTTTAGTTGTACCAGGTTTGACCACTTTTGCCTTCAGAAAAACTTTAAATCGTTCTGGCACTGATTCAATGGGGTGCTGGAAAAACTCCTCAGAAATTTTAGTCCATATTGACCTGACAGCATCACACAGTTGCTTCAGATTTGTCAGCTGCACATCCATGATGTAAATCTCCTGATCCAGCACAACCCAAATTCTCTATTGAATTGAGGCCATTTGAATGTAGTGTATAAAGTTGGAGATTATTTGTGGCATTGGTAATTATCCTGTGAAAAGTAGCCATCACAAGACAGGTATTCTGTGGTAATAAAGAGATGGACATTCAGTAGACAACAATAATACTGAGATATAAGATCTCCTCCAAACTATTCTACTGTTCTACTACACCATTTCAGCAGATTGTCTTGACCCTGGCTATATCCGAAATCACCTCTATTCCCTTAAACAGTGCACTATTTGACAGATCAGCCTTTTGTAGTGCTGTCCAAAACCATAGTCGACATTCTGAAGTGAACTAAACCAATCCCACAATGCACCATATTTATAAGTGTACAACCGGTGAACTCTAAATGGCTAGATCCATATTGCACTTTGAGAATTTGCTTGCAGAATAATTTTCTGTATCTGACCACAAGAGGGTATCCAAAGCAGAATCCTATTGATTTAGGTTTTGAAATAAATTAATATTTAATTTTAAACTGGAAACAGAAAGCTGCTCCTACATATATACATCTAATGAGGGATGTAATGAAACATTTGGAACTGGAGAAAATCAGATTCCCCCTATAAAGAAAGACAAGTTCTATAAAATCTGGCAACCTTTCATGGATTATTTTAAAAACTAAAATTCTGCAAGAAATAGTTCATTTAAAGAGGATTAGACTAATTTAGAAAAAAAAACAGAATATTAGTGTTTTTTTTATTTATATTTATTTATTTTAATTATTATTATTATTATTATTATTATTATTATTATTATTATTATTATTGTATTTATTTTATTATTTGTTTCCTTTTTGTAATTTTTTTTTATTTTTTAATTTTATTTATTTTTTTATTATTGTATTAATCTATTATCACTATACTTCTGTAAGGCTTTGTCGTTGTGTTTGAATGATTAAAAAAACAATAAAGAAAGTTTAAAAATAAATTAATTAATATTTAATTGTTAAACTGACTTTCCCAGGGTTGCGGCATCCACTGTGTAAATTATATGCAACCCAAACTCATTATGGATACGCACCCCTGTATACATTTCTGGAGATCGCAAAATACGTCACAGGAGCTACGTTTTTTTTTTTTTGCAGTTTTTGTTTTCGCAAATCCACCAGAAGCCGATGTGTACGCTTTTTCAGATGTCAAACTTCTCTCGCAAGTGCCATTCGCACCTGCTGTTCTCATGTAAGTCCACCAGGGGCCGCTGTTGACTGACAGACTGATCCACCGTCCCCCTTCCCTAAACCCAACCAATAGTATTTTCGAAAGCATCGATTGACCTTCCCGCCGCCTTCCCTAAACCTAACCATTGGTGTTTTCAAAAGCATTCCAGAAAAAGAAAAGCCCTCGCGGCTGCCTGATTTTTGCCACGTTTTCAGATTTTACCACATTCTCACCCTGTTATTTACTTGTTTATTTAATTTTTTGCCTTTTGTTTTACCTGCTTTCTAGAACTGTTTCTAGAACTGTTTTACTGGCCTCAAACCCCATCGCCATGATCAACTCCTTTCTGCGTCCACCGACGTATGCGTCGAGCTACTGGGCAAACTGGTAACAGCAGAAAAGCCATCCACACAGAGATAAGCGGTCAGCTGGTAACGTGAAAAAAAAAAAAAAAAAACAGAAGCCGTCAGCAGCGTCATACCACCCCATAGCGTTCATTTTAAAGACGCACCTCTGGCTCAGAGTAGTTGCAGGTTCATTCTTCTGTGGCGACCCCTGATAAATCAGAGACTAAGACGAAGGAAAATGGATGAATTGATGCTAAATTAACATTTAAATTAACAAAATATTTTGTTTCATTACTAATTAACAGGTCTGTGTTAAATAACTGTCCCAAGGTTCGACCAAGAAAGGATTTATTAACCAGCAAAGCACAAACCAAACGGCATCCCTTCCAGCACACTCAGTAATCATATTCACTAACTCAGTTTTATTCACTCCTTTAAGTAGACTATATTAGTGGACTTATGTAGGGAATAGTGAGTGGGGGTATGGGGTGATTTGTGGATACAGTCCATTTCTATGTGCCTAAATGCATTGAGTTGCTGCCATGGCTTATTACAGTAAATATTTGCTTTCACAAGCAGTTGAACAGGTGCACTCTCAGAAATAAAGGTACACAAGCTATCACTGGGGTGATACCTTTTCAAAAGTGCTTTGGCCCGATTCAAGGCAACTGTACATAGTGTGAGGACTGCCTAATATATACATTTGAGGTACCAATGTGGACCCTTTAAGTACAAATGTGTACCTTTTGAAAAGGTATCACCCCAGTGACAGCTTGTGTACCTTTATTTCTGAGCGTGTGCATCTAATAAAGTAGCCAATAAGAATTAGTTTATTTGTATATTTCTCTGCAGAAGCTTAACATTGATTCAGTTCCTTTAGAAGGGATTTGACAGTACCTCACATTCATTTGGATTATTGGATGTAAATTTACACTGAGTTGTTTACACAGATCACAATATCTGCAAATCCTTGGGTGTAACAGCACAGCTGCCGAATGTGGAATGACAATGATGTTTGTGGCTGTCAAAGTACGAACAATAACTGTATTGACAGAAAAAAAGTTGACTGAGGCATGTTGAAACAATGAAAAAGCATTTAAACCATCATTTAATATTTGATGTGGGTGGAGGCACTAAATCACTGTCATGATATATATGCACATACCCCGCAGCACATGTGATATATGCATTTGCATATTAATGAACGCTAATGTTTCATGGACATCTGCACAATATTTTAAGATTAATGCACGTTTGAAATGAATAGCACTTGTGCTTTGTTACCTTCACCTTATGAGTTTTAATCACAAAGAACGTCTTTGTAGTGACCGAGATGTCAGGGACATAATGAAAGCCAGCCTTCCTGTGCATGACCCTGTTTTAATTTATTTGAACAAGCTACTTCACATTGTCATTAAGGATTGTAACAGTGGTCTGCTGTGTAGCAGCTTGTAACAAACTAAACATGAAGTCATAGTTGATGCGTTGCATTTTAATAGTCAGAAAACCGACAGCAGAATAATGACCACTCTAATGCTTTCATTTGAATATGCATTCTATTATTACATATGCAGAGGATGAAAAAAAGTGAAGGTCACTTTTTTTTCCCAATACAGAGAATGAATAAAGCATAATGTGGAAAATTCAGTGACTTCCTGTGAACACTTTATAGTGACACTTCCTCCATCAAGGGGTCAAGATTTGGCTGATTAGCATCGCCCCATTAGTCCCTGTTGGTGCATGCTGTAACTACACCATCTGGATGCAAAAATCACAAATCTTTAATGACAGCAGTGGTGGAAAGAGTACTGAAAAATCATACTTAAGTAAAAGTACCATTACTTGCCTAAAATGTAGTGCAATTAGAGTGAAAATATCTGGTTGTAAATATTACTCAAAGTAGAAGTAAAAAGTAGACATTTCAAAAATACTCAAGAGTAGTGAGTAGTGAGTATTACACTGTAAAAGCTGATGCATTTACATGTAATTTGGGGATGTGTGTAAACGTAACATTCTGTAGTGCATTTAGTTATTGCCCAGCAGGCTCACAACATGATAAGACATTAAAATTAGGTTAGATTTAGGTTGTGATGTTAGGTGACCAAAATTCAACGTCTAGTTAGTGTTTAAGGACAACGTTATGTTGATGTCCAATAACAATGTCAAATGATGTTGATATTTGGTTAATTTTAGGTTGTGTTAGAAAGTGACCAAAATCCAATGTTGAGCCAACATCTTAAACCAACATCATATTGACATCAAATACTGACATTTATTCGTCAGATATGACAACCAAAATCCAACATTTGATAGACGTCATAGTGGTAACATCCACACAACGTTAAACTGTAACATCATTAGACGTTCATATTTGGTTGATTTTAGGTTGGACATTGATGTCAGCCTGATGTTGGGTTCTGACGTCAAACCGCTTTTCATTTCCAAACAAATTGCAATGTCCCCATGAGGTTAGGGTACAACGTCAATCTGATGTCATGTTGACGTCTTGTGCCTGCTGGGTGTTTAAGACCATTTCGGTCATCATACAGTAAACATCTGTCATCTTCTAATCTGTGACATGCATCTAAATAGTTTCTGGGTCAATGTGTGTAAAGATTTTGGACATCTTCTTGGACACTTCTAATGCTTCCAAAAGTAAAAGTACAGGGAAAGGAAAGTAAAAGTACACATTTTTAAAAAACGATTTAATAAATTACAATTCCTGAGAAAAACTACTTAATTACAGTAATATGAGTATTTGTAATTTGTTACTTTACACCACTGAATGACAATATATGTCATTGGGAGTAATAGTTGATGGTGCCACTAGTCCAGGGGTGCCCCAAACTTTTTCTTATGAAGGGCCAAACACCAAACTTGATTGAGGGCTGTGGGACAAAGGTAAATTCAAACTGTATTACAGTATATTAAAGCTGCCATGAGAAATTTCCTAATTTATTTCCTAATATTTAAAAAATAAACGAATGCAGTATAATTAAAATTATATATATATATATATATATATATATGAAGAGTTTCGTTGCAAAACGAGATATATCCATTTTGAGAAATGTTGGTTATTTGACATTATTATTTAAGACATCAACACTCAAGTTCCTTCACAATTTTTGTACATTAAACTATTACTTGAGCTCAGTGAAGGCCAGGAACACTGTAATGTAATGTAATGTGTATTTATATAGCGCATTTATTGTGTATGGCCATACACCCAAAGCGCTTCACAATCATGAGAGGGGTCTCTCAACATCACCACCAGTGTGTAGCATCCACTGGGATGATGCGACGGCAGCCACAGGACAATGGCGCCAGTGCGCTCACCACACACCAGCTATTGGTGGAGTGAAGAGACAGTGATAGAGCCAATTTGGTGGATGGGGATGATTAGGAGGCTATGATGGGTAGGTGTCGATTGAGGGACTTTGACCAGGACACCGGGGTTACACCCCTACTCTTTACGAGAAGTGCCATGGGATTTTTAATGACCACAGAGAGTCAGGACCTCGGTTTAAAGTCTCATCCAAAAGACGGCGATCACTGACAGTGTAGTGTCCCCTTCACTTTTACTGGGGCATTAGGACTCACACAGACCACAGGTTGAGCGCCCCCTGCTGGCCTCTCTAACACCACTTCCAACAGCAACCTAGTTTTCCCATGTGGTCTCCTATCCAGGTACTGACCAGGCTCAGCCCTGCTTAGCTTTAGTGAGTAACCGGTCTTGGGCTGCAGGGTGATATGGCTAAGAACACAATGTTCTTCAAATCCAGGATATTTTCTATTTAATTTTATGTCCATAAATAGTTCATAAATAAGTCAAAAACCATGCCAAAATGCAACATATTTATCTTAACAATGTCAAACATCTTAAATTGGTTAAAAAACAATACATCATAAATATATGGTTAAGGTACATCTGAACAGTGATTTCCAATAATAAAATCAAAATGTCAAAAAATGGCGTTTATCGCGTTTGGCAACCAAACTCTTCATTCATTCATTCATTTTCTTGTCGGCTTTGTCCCTTGCGGGGTCGCCACAGTGGAATGAACCACCAACTTATCCAGCACGATTTTACACAGCGGATGCCCTTCCAGCCGCAACCCATCTCTGGGAATTTCCACACACACACATACACACTCATACACTACGGACAATTTAGCTTACCCAATTCACCTGTACTGCATGTCTTTGGACTGTGGGGGAAACCGGAGCACCTGGAGGAAACCCACGCGAACGCAGGGAGAACATGCAAACTCCACACAGAAACGCCAACTGACCCAGCCCAGCCGAGGTTCGAACCTGCGACCCAGCGACGTTCTTGCTGTGAGGCAACAGCACTACCTACTGTGCCACTTCGTTGCCCCAAACTCTTCATATATATATATATATATAATTAACTTATTACAGTAAAAACAAAACCAATCCCATTTATTACACATTAGAGTTTAATGCCCAATAGCTACACAAGTCAAGCTTTTGCACTGATTTGCTCGCAATGTTTTGTGCATTGTCCACTGTTCATCGAGAGACAGTATTTATGTTATTAAAAATCTGATTTATTTACAACATTTACCTGAAACATTTAAAGGGGTGGTCCAGAGTGTGATTTTAAGGCTTGGTTGTGTTTATAAGATGCAAAGCGATGTGTGTTCATGCTTCATTTGTAGAAAATCACGTTATTTTTTCATATATCTGACTTTGATTATATACTGCTACTCTGCTAACATGAAAATGACTGTCATATTTCCTAGTTCCTCTGTAAGGCCTCCCTCAAGAGGCTCTGATTGGTCAGCTAACATAATGTTCTGTGATTCGTGGAACGGCTCCACTTCACCAGTAAAGCATCATGCCTCCACAAGCATGCGTTTTGTCTCAGCTGTGTAAATAGTGTCAGTCAGAGTAGCTGTTAGCAGTATCTGTTTGAGCTTTAAGCAGGCAGAAAATAAAACGGATGAACCTCACGCGCGCTCTCTAAAATGAAATGTAATGAGTGAAAATAGGGTATGGCTCCTTTAAGAGAATCACTATTCTATGTGTGTCTGCGTGCATGTGTGTGTGTGAACAGTCTGTAGATGCATGTAACACAAGAACCGCATGTGTGTAGGACTTATGTTTATTTTTATTTTTCTGTAATATACAGTGACGCTGTTGACAAGAGAATGAAGTGCAAGATATGGAATGCGATCCGTGTGAGCTTAGATTGATTTTTCTGCTGCAACAAGAGTTAGGCGAGCTATCCTGTACTTTTTTTCTTAACTTACATGTTACATGTCTTTCACATACAGTACAGTATATTTGGCAAAAGCATGTGTAAGTAATATAAAACGTTCACTTATCTTTTGTGAGTTCATTATCTGAGATGTAAAATACAGAAAGAGAAAAAGCTCTGTGGAAATAGCAACATTTGGATGGCATTTTAGCTTTCTCTGCTGTAACATTACAATTCAATTTAATTCAATTTATATTTATTTCTATTGCGCTTTTACAATGTAGATTGTGTCAAAGCAGCTTCACATAGAAGATTATAGTAAATTGAAACAGCGTCAGTTCAGTTTAGTTCAGTTCAGTGTGGTTTAATTTTTACTGCTGAGAGCAAATCCATCGATGCACAGCTCTACGGGTCCCGAACCATGCAAGCCAGTGGCGATAGCTGTGAGGAAAAAACTTCACCAATTGACGAAAGTGCAGAATTAAAAAACCTAGAGAGAAACCAGGCTCAGTTGGGCACGACCATTTCTCCTATGGCCAAACGTCTTGTGCAGAGCTGCAGTCTGGTGCTGAAGGCTGGAGAGCGCTGGACGTCCATCGTGGAGAAGCTGCAGGCAGGAGAGGTCACCAGCTGGTGTACAGGCTGGCCCTTCAGGATCAATGCGAGGACTCGTCTGCCACTGGGGTCTTACAAGGATCAGTCTCATGCTCTCCACTCCTCCATGACCACCACAGCAGCTGCTCAGGATACGGCCTGGTCCAGGATTATGGAAACAATAAAAAAAAAAAGACTGGTCAAATTATAATGTCTTTAGGGAAGTGTTCCCGGCTCCGGTTGCCCTAAATAATGCAGACTAACAGACCTTTAGAGTATTTGGATATCAAAAGCTTTTGTGTTTTATGTGTATGCTAATGCAAAGAGATGTGTCTTTAATCTAGTTTTAAACTGAGAGAGTGTGTCTGCTTCCCGAACTGTGCTAGGAAGGCTGTTCCAGAGTTGATTTTAATATTCTGGGAATAATCAATTGTCCAGAATTAATTGAGCGTAGTGGACGTGAGGGGCTATAATACACCAGGAGCTCCCTCAAATACTGGGGAGCTAAGCTGTTCAGGGCTTTGTAGGTAGTCAATAAAATTTTTATATTTATACGATATTAAATAGGGAGCCAATGCAATGATGAAGGAGCTGGAGTAATATGATCATATTTATTTGTTCTAGAAAGAATTCTAGCAGCTGAAGTTTGTTAATTAGGCCAGCAGGGGCAACCACCTAGTAACGCATTACAATAATCTAATCGAGAGGTCATGAAAGCAAGAATAACAGCGCCTCTGGCCACGCCCCTTCGCTACGCAGGGTGTGTGCGTGTGGTAAATGCATGTAACCGGAAACCCTTGTTATCTCACTAGCCTGGATGTATTTTTTTGTAAGCTAACTCTGTAAAGGCCAATGTCTCCCTTTGCATTGAACGTATTACTTTCAGAGTTGCTGTTTATGTTCACACAGCTACATTACACATCAACTAAAGTTTAAAATATGATATTGTAGAGGACCACCCCTTTAATTTCAGTTGCTTTTTTGTAACTCAACCATAAAACAAACAAAAAAAGGTTGTGTAAATTCAAAATGACAATGACAAATGACAATCTCTGTCCCACCTTTTTTTTATTTTGGAATATTTACATTTAGTAAAACTCAGTTCCTTGAGGGCCGCAGCTCTGCACACTTTAGTTCCAACTGTCATTAAACACAGCTGATCATACTAAATGAGTACTGTATAGGTAAGTGTGTTGAAGCAGGGTTGGAATTAAACTGTGTAGGGCTGCGGCCCTCCAGAAACTGAGTTTGATACCGCTGATTTAGTCTTTTAGCAGATGCTTTTGTCCAAAGTGACTTACACTTGAGGAGGCATTCGGCAATTCAACAAGAAGAGGCAATACACACAATAAGTGCTAATTATACATGAATAAACTATAATATAAACAATATAAATAAACTGTTTGTGCTCAGGGTTTATACAGGTGGTTTGTCAAGCCCACTCACCTGTGTGAAGCAGACTTCATAATTGTCCAGTGTTTTTTTTTTTTTTTTTAGAGATATGGAGTGACTGAGTGATTGAAGTTTGTTGCAAATGTACCAAAAAACAATGGTACAAGTTTCAGTTAAAGAGTAATGAAAGAGTGTGTTTTCTACAAGTGGTTTGCCCAGCCCACTCACCTGTGTGAGGCACACTATATTTTATACAAAATACTAAATGAAAAGAGCAATCTCTGCCTGCACGCATCCACAGAGTTTCTTCTTTTTCTTCTTAGCCACAAATGTATATAATCATTTATTCATTCATTCATTTTCTTGTCGGCTTAGTCCCTTTATTAATCCGGAGTTGCCATAGCGGAGTGAACCACCAACTATTTTAGCATATGTTTTACGCAGCAGATGCCCTTCCAGCTGCAACCCCTTTCTGGGAAACATCCATGCACACTCATACACTGCGGACAATTTAGCTTACCCAATTCACCTGTACCGCATGTCTTTGGACTGTGGGGGAAACCGGAGCACCCGGAAGAATACCACGCAAACGCGGGGAGAACATGCAAACTCCACACAGAAACGCCAACTGACCCAGCCGAAGCTCGAACCAGCGACCATCTTGCTGTGAGGACATCACTACCTACTGCGCCACCGCGTCACCCTAATCATTTATTATATAAGAAAAAAGACTCAAAGTGGGTTGTCCTAATGCAGCAACATTGGTTTTTCTTTTTGATATTTATAATCTGTTTAATAGGAAGTGACGATTTAGTTTTCTTTGACTGACTGAATTGAAACGGTGCTTTATTCACAATTGTATTATCTGAGGATCCAGTTTTGCACATACATTTAATTTGCATGTTTGGTTGGAAACATAGCTATGCAGAGCTGGCATGAACTTGTGACTGGCATGAAATCACATTTTAGGGATCACCAAGGACCACAGTTTCAACAACAACAACAACAACAACAACAACAACAACAACAACAACAACAACAACAACAACAACAACAACAACAAAAAACTTATTTAATGTTCTATTAAAGGAATGTTTATTTTCATCTTTCAATCTGCACTGTATTGCTTTGCACTATGCATTCATTTTGTTATTTGATTATATGTTGAACCTTGAGACAGATAGGCTACAGCAGCAGAAGACCACACTGGGTGCGACTAAGTTAAGAACAGGAATTTAAGTATTGTTGCTGATCATGTCCATCCTTTTATGATCACAGTGTACCCATTTTCTGGTGGCTACTTCCAGCAGGATAATGCTCAGACTGGTTTCTTGAACATGACAATAAGTTCACTGTACTGAAATGGCCTCCACAGTCAACATATCTCAATCCAATAGAGCACCTTTGGGATGTGGTGAAATGGTAGATTCGCATCATGGATGTGCAGCCGACAAATCTGCAGCATCTGTGTGATTCTATCATGTCAATATGGACCAAAATCTCTGAGGAATATTTTTCCAGTAGCTTGTTGAATCTATGCCACGATGGTTTAAGGCAGTTCTGAAGGTAAAAGGGGGTCCAAACCGGTACTAGTAAGTATACCCAATAAAAGTGCCAGTGAGTGTATGTATGTATATATATATATATATATATATATATATATATATATATATATATATATATATATATATATATATATATATATATATATATATATAAAACTCATTTCTAATAACTGATTTATTTTATCTTTGCCACGATGACAGTAAATAATATTTGACTAGATATTTTTCAAGACACTTCTATACTGCTTAAAGTGACATTTAAAGGCTTAACTAGGTTAATTAGGTTAACTAGGCAGGTTAGGGTAATAAGGAAAGTTATTGTATAATGATGGTTTGTTCTGTAGACTATCGAAAAAAATATAGCTTAAAGGGGCTAATAATTTTGACCTTAAAATGTTTTTTTTTTTTTTATAAAAACTTTTATTCTAGCCGAAATAAAACAAATAAGACTTTCTCCAGAAGAAAAAATATTATCAGACATTCTGTTAAACATCATTTGGGAAATAAAAAAAAAGAAAAAAAAATTAAAAGGGGGGCTAATAATTCTGACTTCACTTGTATTCAACAAGTCTTAGAAAACATATTTCTAAAGGTGCCGTTGACTTGAAATTTTCACCAGATGTTGGTAATGTAGCACGCCCGGCGTTGAGCTGGCGGTGCTGCAGTTTAAATTTCTAAAAGATAGAAATATGAGAGAGTCAAAGTTCTGTTGCTCTTCACAGTCGAGTCGCTCTCGTAATCTTTATTACAGACAGTTGATCACAATATACTATAATTTCATAAATATTTCTATGCAGTAATACTTAAAACAGACTATACAACATCATTAAACAGTGTATTATACCTAACAAACCCTTGTCTTGTCTCAATAAATATGCATTATATGCATATATATAAATAGCTCATTCATAAACATATTATTCACATACAGGTTATTACTTAGTTCTATACGATAACTATACTTTATCACATTAAGGTAGGCTTCATGTATTAAACATTTTGCAAAGTGTCCCATTAAGCATTAAATATCTCTAACACAGTATCATATCTGCTCTGTATATATGGACCAGCTCTGAGAAATACAAATGTAAACAAATCCGTTACAGTCGTTGAGTGTAACTGTCATCTTTGGTTAAAAGTACATTTACACAAATAAAATAGTTATTAATACTCTTTTTAACAACCTCAGTACAAAAATATAACCTCTACATTGAACCTAAGCGAGGTGGAGCTCTTTTTATAACCTTTGCAGTTACCAATTAACACAACGGCCGCTGGCGGCTGTTTTGATACATTGTCAGCAAAAAGATACAATCTTCGCTACAAAGTAACTATTTCACTGCACGTACCCCTCAGTAAACTAGTTAAGACACTTAAATAACATGTATTCTTCACATTTCAATGGCATTATGACAGAATTTACCCACCTAAAAGATAGAAATATGAGAGAGTCAAAGTTTCGTTGCTCTTCACAGTCGAGTCGCTCTCGTAATGACAGTCCAGCAGCTCATCGTTACCCTAGCAACCTCAGACAACAAACTGTCCCACTCATTTTCTCCACTCAAGGTAATTCAAATAAATACAACATTAGATGTAACAATATATACAATAATTATTATATTTAATTAAGGAATAAATATACATATGCATATATTTACATGTGACTAATCATTCAGAGTGTCACACTCTCCCCAACAAAGAAAATGCTCCAACCATCGCTTTTCCCTTTACTCTCACAAACATGAACTTTTCCCCATTTCAACTGGTTTTTAAGGTGTGTGTACATGCACTAAAGGTGTATTTTCAACTATCCTACCATAGCATGTATTAAACTAAATCAGTAAGTTGGGTAGGTAGATAATGCGGGATAGAACCCTATTTGGTAGGGAAGTACAGATGGGACATAGGCACTTGCCATCTGAACTGCTCCCTGTGCATGGGGATAAAATGGCAGTCCCTGAACTGTCATCACTTGTACTGCACCCATCTCAGTTGGCCATTCATAACTGGGTTGACCCAAGGAGGAATAAGTTAAAAATCTTGGAGGATTTCTTTCTCTTTTGGATCTCCTTATAATTTCTCTTTCAGTCCTCTCTTCTCCCTGACTAATCATATTTTCATTCCCCTCCACAGGTACTGTCCCTTCCAGTTCCTCATCCATTCTTTCTAGTTCCAGCATAGCAGGAAATTCATCAGACAACTGAAGTTCATTGGACAGAGGTAAGTACTCTCGTGGTGCTTGGGATTCAACTGACATGGGTAAGTATTCCTTGTTTGTCTCGTTTGTATCTCTTTTAGGCTGCTCAAAGCTGTTTCTCAGTCCCACACGATCTCTCCTGTAATCCTCAGATACGGATGCTTTTCTCATTGATCTCCTTTGTAGTGGTGAGCGCAAACAGTAATAGGTACGTGGAGCATCACTATCATCTGAACATGAATCACCTGAACTTGCTTCCTTTGAATCTCTTGCTGGCCTCACTTGTCGTGGCTTTCCCCTTTGCGATTTCTGTGACTTTTCAGTTTCTGAAGTTGGCAATTCTACAGGTAGGTCATTAACCAGATGAAGAAGGTTCCGATGCAAGGTACGTATCTTTGCTGGATCATGGCCTCTGCTAGATTCAGGATACACTTTATAGACTGGACCATCTTCTACTCTTTCTCTCACCACATGTACTGTTCTTTCCCAGTATGACCTTAATTTGCCAGGTCCTCCTCGTTCACTTAGGTTTCGAACAAGAACTCTGTCTCCTGGCTGTAAAACAACCCCTCGCAGGTGTTGGTCATAATATTTCTTATTTCGTGTGCTTGCCTGTTTACTGTTGTCCGATGCAAGTTTATATGCAGCAGCCATTCTTTGTGCCCATTTCTCTGCATAATCTCGAGGTGAGTACTGATCATCCTCCATCTTCAGATCAAACAACAGATCGACTGGCAAACGAGGGTGACGTCCGTACAACAAGAAGAATGGAGAGAACCCTGTCGCTTCATGTTTGGTGGAATTGTATGCATGTACTACTTTTGAGAGGTGCTCTTTCCATCTGTCTTTTTCTTTCTCTTCCAAGGTTCTCAGCATTTGTAGCAGTGTTCGATTAAAGCGTTCTGCAGGATTGGCTTGGGGGTGGTAGGGTGTTGTTTTTGAGTTGCCGACACCTGTCAGCCGCTGTAATGCTGTAAAGAGCTGGTTCTCAAACTCACGCCCCTGGTCATGATGGAGTTTACCAGGGTAGCCAAATCTTGGGATATAATCATTAAATATTCTTTCAGCAGCTGTTCGTCCAGATTTGTCCTTTGTCGGGTCTGTATCGAATATCAAATTTGAAGTCTGCTAGTTCTCCCACCCATCTATGTCCAACAGCGTTGAGTTTGGCTGTACTTAAGACATATGTCAGGGGGTTGTTGTCAGTGAACACTGTGAAGTGGGGTGCATAGAAAAGGTAGTCACGGAACTTCTCACAGATTGCCCACTTAAGTGCCAAAAACTCTAGTTTTCCAGAGTGGAGTCTATATCTTCTCTCAGCTGGGGTCAGTGTTCTGGAGCCGTAGCCAATAACTCTGAGCCTGTCATTTTGCTGCTGATATAGCACAGCTCCCAGTCCTTGTTCAGATGCATCTGTATGGAGTACGAATGGGAGTTCAAAATTAGGGTAAGTCAGTACTGGCGGGCTGGTTAGAGCCTCGATAAGTTTCTCTAACACATCTTGATGTTCTCTTGTCCACTCTACTCTGGCACGTGATGGTAATTGTGCTCCCTTTCTTCCACCCTTGCTGGACTTGGTCTGTTCTGTAGTGGTTACTGATCCCCGTGACTGGAGGAGCTCATATATTGGTTTAGCAATTCGTGAGAAATCCTGAATGTATGTGCGGTAGTAACTAAGGAAGCCTAGTAAACGCCGCAGCTCACCAACTGTGTTGGGTTTCTTTTCTTTCAGAGAGAGCACTGCATCCAGGTCACTCGGGTCAATACGGACACCATCCATTGAAACCAGTCTCCCCAGATACCGGACCTCTCTCTTGAAGAGTTCACATTTCGCTGGCCTCAGCTTTACTCCATGCATCTGTAGTGCTTTAAGGACTTTTCTCAATCCGTGTACATGATTTTCAAAGGTTTCACCATAGCAGAGTATGTCATCCAGATATGGAATGCACAGTTCATCTCTTAACGAGTCAAGCATCTCTTCCATACTCCTTTGAAAAGCTGCTGGTGCATTTGCCAGTCCAAACGGTATGCGTACCCATTCATATAACCCCCAGGGAGTTGTGAATGCGGTAAGGTGTTGTGACCCTTCAGCCATAAATCCCTGATGGTAGGCTTTCCCCTGGTCTAGGATTGAGAACCACCGGTAGCCCCCTAGGTTGTCAATGAGGTCCTGGATACGGGGAAGTGGGTGTCTATCTGGCACTGTCTTTTGGTTTAGCAGTCTATAATCGATACACAATCTGAGGGTGCCATCTTTCTTGCGAACACACACTACAGGAGCTGCGTAAGGAGACTTTGACTTGACCACCCACCCTTTAGCTAGCAAGTCCTGAATGTATTCCTTCACCTCTTTGTACAGGGGTTTTGGGATGGAGGTGTATGCTCGCTGAACAGGGATGTTGTCCTTCAAATTGATTGACATTTGTAAGCTTGGAATACACCCTATATCATCATCTCCCTGTGCGAAGGCATTTGACTCCTCATAGAGCATTTCTCTCACTAGTCTCTGCTGTTCTTCCTCTAAATGACTTATATCGACAGGTGGGTGCCACAGATTGTTTTCTTTCCCTTCTTGAGTTATCCCTTTTGTCTGACTCACTTGTATGTCCACACCACTCTCTGTTTCTTGTTGGATTATGTGAATTATGGGTTGAATCCTTCCCAGAGGTGTGTAACGACGGATTGTGACTTCACTGGCTGTAAGATTGCTCAAAGGAACCTTGACATAGGGTCGATCATTCCCTTCTATCTTCATCAGCCCTTCTCCAATGTCTAATTGGGTCAGTGGTGTACTCTCGTCATCAGATTCAAACAACACCACTGACTCTGAGAGGTGCAGGTCAGCTGGGACTTTACACTTAACATGAGTTAGCTGTCCAGGTGGTACTATTATGTCTTTTGGGCCAACTGTAACAACAGCCTCTTGGCTTGTGGGGTAATGTTCCTGAATGAGGCTCACCATAGAATTGGCCTGTTCATCTCTAAGATCCAGGGCTGCCTTTAGAAGTTCTGCAAATGCCCGTAAGCCCTGTTCCGTGTCTCTCTTTCCCCGTATTAACTCTTCAATTACATTAAACCCCAGTAATGGCCTCTCTAATGACATGCTACCTATGAGAAATGGTACTTTAATAGCTAAATTTGGATCATCATTTCCTGGCAGGTTCACTGTCAGCTCTGTCCATCCCTCAAAAGGGAGAGGATCCCCATTAACAGCTGAGACGCTCAAGTCACCCCCACCCACTATCTCAGAAAGGGGTCGAAGGTCTTGATCTGGTAAGTATCTATTTTTCCAAGCGTAATCAATTATACTGACTTGGGCCCCCGTGTCTAATAAGGCACTAACTGAAAAGCCATTAATATTACATTTAAGAATTGCTTTCTTTCCAATAAGCTGCGCTACTCTATCACAGGGACGTTGTTGTCTTGGGCATGATCGTGGATGGAAACTTGCAAATCTTTCTGACCCTGCCACTTCATCTCTTTGGGACTGAATTTGATCGGTCACTGCTCGTCCCCCACCAGTGTCCGTGGGTCGTTTCCCGACATCCTTCCTTTCTTTGTACAGCCCACTGCACGGTGTCCTTCCTCACAACATACGAAGCAATGACTGCAAGAGGTAATATTTTTGCTACTACATTTGGGACATACACGTCGGCGGTGTGTTCGCTGAAGCTGGGTATCTGTAACTTTGCATTGGTTTTCTGTTGTTCTTGCCTTTGCAAGTGATTCTACAGTTTTTGTGAGAGCCTCAATTTTTGCATATAGCTGATGAATTGTGTCAGTTTGATTACTTTGTTTGTTGTATTCTACTTCTCTACCTTGGCTGGACTCACACTGGGCATTGAGGGCATTTTGAGCTTTTAAACGTGAGGCTTGTCCCAACCGACGTTGTCGTTCACTCTCATCACTGGCTATTTGGGTCACTTGGCGGAGGAGTGCTTCATCTGTCACCAGCCGATCTGCAAGCAGGGGTTTCAGTTCGGTGCGACACTGGTTGTACTTTGCACCCATGCCCTGATAAATCGTTCGCAGAAATACATTTTGAATTGTTTGTTCATCATATATCAGGTCTGTTCCAGCTTGCTTGGATAGGAAGATTAGTTTTTGTTTCAGTCCAATCAATCTATATAGAAATTGTTGGGGTGTTTCATTGTCATTCTGTTTGCCACACATTAACTCCTGTAAGAGCTCTGAGCTACTTCTCTCATTCAGATGTGACTGCAGAAAACTCTTTAACTCTGAGATTGTTAGTCCATCCTTGTTCACTAACATGTCCTTGAAGTTTCCTGGCTTAATGATTCTCAGGACACCTCTGATGATGTCATTTTCGCTGTGGTTTACTGCTAGCCCTTCGTCTATTTGTTTAGTTAGGCTTGTGTAGTTTATATCAGCTGTACTGTCACCAATCTGCCCCCCGTGAATCTTGAACTCTCTATGTTGGAATGGAAGAAGCTGAAGATCACGGAGGGAGATCATACTTTCCCCTGTCATACTGCTGGGCTTCTCAGCCACACTCACAGGCAAACCATTGTAAGTTTTTAAATTATCTGATCTCACTGGATTGGCATTACTCTTATATTGTGCTAATTTTTGACCTAATTCTTCGTAACGATCTACCATCTGATGGTATTCCAGTTGTTGTGTTTGTGTGTCAGAGGTAGGTGTAAGTGGCGTCAAATGTTGTTGTGCTGTTATTAACCCAGTGTCATGCAAAACATTTGTTACATTACGTTTCTCAATTATTGCATCAACATTATCCTTTAGCGATAATAATTGAGAGAGACCTCCATCCTCTAACTCAAGAAGTGATTCACTGGTCATATACTCGACAAGGTACTCAAAGCAGCACTCTTCGTCAGTCATGTCCAGCCTGCATTTTCCCATGTCTGCAGCTGGCTCCAGATGATCCATCAGGCTAATCAGTTCATGATGAGTGAGTTGATGGAGTCTTTTCTTGATTTCCCAAACGGTTGTTTTTCTATCGCCAGAAGCCATCTTCTCGAAGTTCTCGCTGTTGATGGGTTCACTTTTTGCTCAGATCACGCTGTGCCACCTCTCCTCAGCCAGAAAACTGCCTCACTGCCGTGCTTTGGTTCTTCTGCCGCTGCTAAGTTGCCCTTCTCGTGATGCTCACACCGATAACCCGTCACTTGGCCGTTCTGTGGTTCATTTGCATAGGATCTAGATACCAGTAGGTGGCGCTAGATCCCGGACGAGCCCCCAAAATCTGTAGCACGCCCGGCGTTGAGCTGGCGGTGCTGCAGTTTAAATTTCTAAAAGATAGAAATATGAGAGAGTCAAAGTTCTGTTGCTCTTCACAGTCGAGTCGCTCTCGTAATCTTTATTACAGACAGTTGATCACAATATACTATAATTTCATAAATATTTCTATGCAGTAATACTTAAAACAGACTATACAACATCATTAAACAGTGTATTATACCTAACAAACCCTTGTCTTGTCTCAATAAATATGCATTATATGCATATATATAAATAGCTCATTCATAAACATATTATTCACATACAGGTTATTACTTAGTTCTATACGATAACTATACTTTATCACATTAAGGTAGGCTTCATGTATTAAACATTTTGCAAAGTGTCCCATTAAGCATTAAATATCTCTAACACAGTATCATATCTGCTCTGTATATATGGACCAGCTCTGAGAAATACAAATGTAAACAAATCCGTTACAGTCGTTGAGTGTAACTGTCATCTTTGGTTAAAAGTACATTTACACAAATAAAATAGTTATTAATACTCTTTTTAACAACCTCAGTACAAAAATATAACCTCTACATTGAACCTAAGCGAGGTGGAGCTCTTTTTATAACCTTTGCAGTTACCAATTAACACAACGGCCGCTGGCGGCTGTTTTGATACATTGTCAGCAAAAAGATACAATCTTCGCTACAAAGTAACTATTTCACTGCACGTACCCCTCAGTAAACTAGTTAAGACACTTAAATAACATGTATTCTTCACATTTCAATGGCATTATGACAGAATTTACCCACCTAAAAGATAGAAATATGAGAGAGTCAAAGTTTCGTTGCTCTTCACAGTCGAGTCGCTCTCGTAATGACAGTCCAGCAGCTCATCGTTACCCTAGCAACCTCAGACAACAAACTGTCCCACTCATTTTCTCCACTCAAGGTAATTCAAATAAATACAACATTAGATGTAACAATATATACAATAATTATTATATTTAATTAAGGAATAAATATACATATGCATATATTTACATGTGACTAATCATTCAGAGTGTCACAGTAACAACACGAGTATGCAAATAAAACAAAACTAAATAGTTTACAAATTAAGTTCTGTGTAATAAAATAAAATGACATTGAAGTATTGAACACATGAAGAAAGCGAGGTGTAAAAAGGCAGTGAAAGCCCAGACAGCAGCTGAAATCTCTCAGAAGTTATTCGGCCACCCTCTATTCTTCGCCACTATAAATTAATATTAGCTGCTTCAGTCCAACATCTACATTAGCAGGAGGATGAAACCAGGATGGACATTTCAGCAAGACAATGATCCAAAAACACAGCTAAGGAAAATCAAATGCTTTCAGAGAAAGAAATCAAGCTATATAATGGCCCAGCCAATCACCTGACTTGAATCCAATATAAAACACAAAATAAAGATCAGATTTGATAGACGAAACCAACAGAACCATCAATATTTTTACACTCTGTTGAAGTCTGTGCAAAAAAATCACATCTGAGCAATGCATGCGGCTTCATTCTCCACATGAGAGTCATCTTTAAGCTGCCTTGTGAGCTCTTACAAAATTAGTTTTATAGATTTTTTGGTTACACTTTAATATTAACTAAATGTATTTACTATATGGTTAGGGTTAGAATGTGGGTTAGGGTTAGTTACATGTAATTATGCATAATTTATTGTAATTAGTAAGAGCATTGAACATGTGTATCTACAGTACATCACCTTTAATTAAAATTGCCATTTTTTTCTTTAACCAACAGCTGGTGCAATTATATCCATGTGATTGACTCACAACAACCTGTCTACAGCACTCACTATCCAAAGACTTTAAATTAATCACTTCTACAACAAAAGATGAACATGTGTGTGAAGTTGAGATAATTGTGAATGCTAAAGAACTCCACAAGAACTCCACAAACATCCTTGTAGTCTGTGATTATTTTAAATTTCAGCACACATTTGGCCCTCAAATTAATAAAATATTTAATAATAGACCAACACACTTACAACACATGCTTCTTAACAGTGCTGAGAAAACGTGCACATAGATTGAACAATGGCTTCAGGCTTTCTGTGATCAAACCTATTCCGCACTGGTGGCCTGAGGGTGTCTGAATTGTTCTGAACTGATGGGCATATCTGAACAGGATTGACCACCTCTTGGCCTCTTTCTATTCATCAGACACCAGAAGGCTTGACCCAAATATCCCCTGACACTGAGCAATATGTCTGTCAAGTGAAATGCCTCCTCTTATTATTTTTTCATGGACTCAAAAAGATAAAACCTGCGTGGTTTCCACACTTGCATCATCACAAGCCAAAAGGCCACAGGCTTCATAAATCCACAGCATATTGCATGTAGACTTTTAATGAACCCTTGGTATTTACTGTAGCCTTTTTGCTGAACTCCAGTAATTTAGAACAAGGGCACAGAGAGCTGATTCAACAAACATATATGAATAAAAAACAGCATACATTGAGTCAATAAATATTTCAGCTGATAGAGTTCAAAGAATATTAACCCTAACAGCGCGGATGTGAAAAGATGTCAGTTGATGTATGGCTTTGAATTTTGGATCAGTTGCTTCTGGCACAGCTTGAGAAAAACTGTAGTACTGCTTTAATTAGATATTGTGTCTTAATAATAATAATAATAATAATAGTAATAAGGTCACACTTTATTTTGATGGTCCGTTTGTTGAATTTAAGTTACATTGCATCTACATGCCAACTAATTCTCATTAGATTATAAGTACACTGTTAGGTTGGGGTTAGGGTTAGTGTAAGTTGACATGTACTTGCAAAGTTTCTTATAATCAGTTAAATGTCTGTTGAAGGAGCAGTATCAACGTATAATAATAAGCAGACAGTCTACTAATATTCAAATGGACCATCAAAATAGAGTGTTACTAATAATAATAATAATAATAATAATAATAACAATAGGAATGATCAAATGGACACTCTCAGTGAAAGTCTTGTAGTTTTCTTACTACAATGTGATTACACATTGTACCGCATCAACCAAGCAGTGCATATTCATGCAAAATATGTGTCTGTAGAGGTTTTTAATTATTTATTTAGCAAATTTTTATATATATATATATATATATATATATATATATATATATATATATATATATATATATATATATATATATATATATATATATATATATATATATATGTGTGTGTGTGTGTGTGTGTGTGTGTGTGTGTGTGTGTGTGTGCATGTGTGTGCATGTGTGTGTGCGTGTGTGTGTGTATGTAGTTTCTTCCTCATTTTAAAGCAGTTTCTATATAAACTGTCCAGTGAGTGGTGTTTAAAATTGTGTTCAGTTTTCTCAGAAATAGATACAGTGAATGCTTTTTGTGTGTTGGTTTATGTACAGTAGAGTATATGCATTATTTCAGTTCAGAAATCAAATGAATGTCACTAATAGGTTAATGCTTTGCATTTGAAAATAACATGCCACCTACGTAAAACCTTACCCTAAACCTGACTAATGGTATTAAAGGGAAAAAAGTGCAATAAAAATGCATTTTCTAAAGCAGTCATGCCATTTTACCTTGTTTTCTTATTTGAGCTCTTTTTTCTGTACTTTTTTGGCAAGCTACTGTACACGTTTTTTATGCTAAAGAAGAAATACTGTATATTACAAATAATGCGCTATAAGAATAGTGTTTTTTAATGGGTTTTGTAGCCTACATCAAGGTGGTTCTTGCAGAATAAAGTCTCAAAAAGAAAAGAAAAGAAGACAACAGGGCTTTATTCTGTTAAAACTACCAGCTAGATGTAAATTATCCTGCTTATTGCATGACTACATGCCACGAAAGTAAAAAATTAAACACAAAACATTGATCTGAGCTGTAATGATTTACAAATTTTTTCAGTGCCGGTGATGCGGTGGCGCAGTAGTGCTGTCGCTGGTTCAAGCCTCTGCTGGGTCAGTTGGCGTTTCTGTATGGAGTTTGCATGTTCTCCCTGTGTTCGCGTGGGTTTCCTCCGGGTGCTCTGGGTGTTTCCCCCACAGTACAAAGACATGCGGTACAGGTGAATTGGGTAGGCTAAATTGTCTGTAGTGTATGAGTGTGAATAAGTGTGTATGGATGCTTCCCAGAGATGGGTTGCAGCTGGAAGTGCATCCGCTGCGTAAAACATATGCTGGATAAGTTGGCGGTTCGTTCCGCTGTGGCGACCCCAGATTAATAAAGGGACTAAGCCGAAAAGAAAATGAATGAATGAATAAAGCTTGCCAAAAAAATGGCTATATGCAGCCTTTACTATCCTACTTATTATTTACTCACAAGACAATGCCAAACAGTCAAGAACAGCACAAGGCAGATAAGCAAATGTAAAGAAATATACTAACAACCCTACTTGACTTTATGGGGAAGGACCAGTTAGGCATTATTACAGTTTACATTTACAAATTAGGCAAGGCAAGTTTATTTATATAGCACATTTCATACACAGTGGCAATTCAAAGTGCTTTACATTAACAGGAATAAAAAAGAAAAAAAAAGTAAAAACAGATAATAAAAAACAGATAAAAACAGATAAAAATATGTTAAAACAGGTTGTAAAAGAATGAAAAAGAAGAGAAAAACATAATAGTGCGATTTGTCAGACATAGCACAGTGCTCATTCAGTAAAGGCACAGCTAAACAGATGTGTTTTCAGTCTGGATTTAAATGTGCCTAATGTTGGAGCACATCTGATCATTTCTGGGAGCTGATTCCAGCAGCGAGGGGCGTAGTAGCTGAAAGCCGATTCACCCTGCTTTGACTGAACTCTTGGAATTTCTAGTTTATATGATCCTAGAGATCTGAGTGTTCTTCTAGGTTTGTATTCAGTGAGCATATCTGTAATGTATTGAGGTCCTAGGCCATTTAGTGATTTATAGACAAGTAGTAATACTTTCAAATCTATTCTGAATGTAACTGGGAGCCAATGTAAAGTCCTGAGGACAGGTGTAATGTGCTCTGATTTTCTGCTTCTGGTCAGAATCCTGGCCGCAGCGTTCTGGATTAGCTGCAACTGTCTGACTGTCTTTCTGGGGAGGCCAGTGAGGAGGCCGTTACAGTAATCCACCCTGCTGCTGATAAAAGCATGAACAAGTTTCTCTAAGTCTTCACTGGAAACAAAGCATCTAATTCTTGCAATGTTTTTGAGATGATAGTATGCTGATTTACTAACTGCTTTGACATGACTATTGAAACTCAGATCTGACTCCAGAGTCACACCAATATTCTTGACCTTATTTTTTGTTGTTTGACCTTTAGAGCCAAAGTACGCATTCACCTTGAGAACCTCATCTCTGTTCCCAAACGCAATGACTTCAGTTTTCTCTTTGTTTAACTGAAGAAAGTTTTGGCACATCCAACTGTTCATTTCATCAATGCATTGGAAGAGGGTGTCAATAGGGCTGTAGTCATTAGGCAGTAAGGCTAAGTAGATCTGAGTGTCATCAGCATAGCTGTGGTAGGAGATTTAGTTCTTTCTCATTATTTGGCTCAGAGGGAGCATATAAAGGTTGAACAGGAGAGGTGCCAGAATCGAGCCTTGTGGGACTCCACATGTCATGGGTGTCCACCTTGACCTATGGTCACCTATACTGACATAGTAACCTCTCCCTTCAAGATAAGATCTGAACCATTTGAGGACCGTCCCAGACAGCCCAACCCAATTTTCCAGCCTATCCAGAAGTATGCTGTGATCGACAGTGTCAAATGCAGCACTGAGATCGAACAATACCAGCACTGTTAGTTTAGTTAGTGTTCATTACTAAGGCTGAATTATATTTCTGGTTCGAGTGATCATCGTAACCTATAGTGCATGCCTTACATGTAGCCGTGCTTTTGACAGCATATGATGATGGAGCGCAATTTAATCAAGTAAAAGACAGCGATTTTCAGATACTGCAAAATAGTATTAAGTCGTGATCACACTGCACTTTTCACCCCATTGACTTCCATTTATACACATACAAAAATTGAGGCCAGAAACTCAAGCTCGTACTTTAATTTTGCATGTTGCTGCATTCCAAAGTTCAAGCTTGGTAAACTCTGACCCTCGATTTTATGTCACGAGACCAATTCAATTCAATTCAATTCATCTTTATTTGTATAGCTCTTTTACAATGTAGATTGTGTCAAAGCAGCTTAACATAGAAGTTCTAGTAAATTGAAATTGAAACTGTGTCAGTCCAGTTTTCACAATTGAAGTTCAGTTCAGTGTGATTTAATTTTCACTGAAAGTCCAAATACTGAAGAGCAAACCCATGGATGCGCAGCTCCTCAAGTCCCAACCAAAATAAAATACTGGTATTGGTAAAGACCAATAGTTCAAAAGTTCACACAATTACCCCTCTGTACAGAAATTTTAAATATGGAGCAATCACTTATTTTTTTCAGTAACATGATCTTATTTTATCCCACCTCTTTTACAGAATTTTGCATGCTCAAACTCCACGACCACGTGACCATGGCTTTACAGCACAGTCTCAATCTGAAATTCAGATTGGAAAGAAAAACTGCCATCACAGGAGAAACATCCAGCTGGTCCGTCTGATCTCCATTAAGAGTGGGCAGGTAGGTGAATAACTAAAACGTTTGACTGAATCTTAACTCATTTGCTGTTGATCTCACCATTAGATGAACTGCAATATGGTTCTAGTGAGAAGCTACTGTGAAGAAATATCTTACCTGAAAATGCATCTTTGTGACCTCACCTGTTAAAATTTTTTTTAAAAATAAGAGAAAAAAAGATAAAAAAAATAAATCCCTGCTTTCTCTTTTATATGCGATAATAAATTGTATTAACTTGTAATCATTTGATAGTCAGAAGTTAACAGTCACATATAAGTTTGAAACAGCAGATAAAAGTAAAATAGGCCTTTTTTGAAGCCTCTGTTTAATGAAAACACAATGTGACTGAGTTTGTATGCTGTTTAGATAGCTGAAGCTATCAAGTTTATATTTTTTAGTACCGCATATAAAGTGTTAAGAATTTATCACCCACAACAAAAAAAATCCTGGAGCCACCATTGGCCTGTGGTATTAGTTTCAGAGGTTATTGACTGGAAATAACACCTTGATATGTCACGACTGACCAATCAGAATCAATCACTTGGAAAGCTGTGTAATAAGAAGCAATAACATGAAATACACTACCAGACAAAAGTCTTGTCACCTCTTCAAGTTTTAGGAACAACAAATAATAACTTGACTTCTAGTTGATCATTTGGTATCCATAGTCAAAATCATTGTTGTATCCAAATAAATTGTCTGTTATTACAGTATTATTTGTAATGACACTGCAAATAAATTGTTACCTTTTATTTCTTTTTGCTGCCATTCTCATAGCACAAACAGGCCTATCCACAGTATTCAAAACTGCTAACCATTCCCTGTATTTACATATACATACACAGCAACTCCATGCATTAGGCATGTAGACATGGTCAATATAATCTGTTAATGTTTAAATTGAGCACCATAATATTGAAGACTGACTTTGAATGTGACACGGCTTTTGGTGCCCGATTGTCTGGTCTGAGTATTTGAGAAACTCCTCATCTACTGGGATTTTCCTCACAACTCTCTTCAGGGTTTACTGAAGAGATATCCACATGTCAGAGGTCAGAGGAGAATGACCAGACTGGTTTAAGCCGACTGGTTCTGTAGTAGACAGGAAAAAAAGGTTGCCTGGAGTGATGAGTCTCGATTTGTGCTGTGACATTTGGACGGTAGGATCAAATTTTTGTGTAAACAAGATAAAAGCATTGATCCATCCTACCTTGTATCAACAGTTCATGCAATTGGCGGTGAAATGGTGTGGAGGAGATTTTCTTGCAACACTTTGGGGCCCTTAGTGTCAATTTGGCACTGTTTAAATGCCACAGGCTACCTGTTTTATTGCTGTCCATGTCCATCTATTTAAGAACACAGTATCTATATCTGTGAGTTTTGCGATGTTACTTTCAGAAAGATAATGCACCAAATCACAAAGCTCATAGTTCATATAAACCGTAAGTTGCTGAGACTTTTATTTGTTGATGTGCTTCCAACTGAAACAGAATATTGAGTAAGGGGCGGGGCTTTGTTTTACATATTGTTCTCTCATAGCAAACTAATGATAAGATGGGCGTGGTCAAAAATATTGATATACATTTGCTATACAGTTGTTTTTTTTAACACAAAGGAAGACATGAGGAAAACTGGATAACTGTAACCATTGACAAGTATGCAAAAACACTGTAGTGTTTGGGTGTTCAGTGTTTGTCTGTGGTAATTAGTCTACCGAAATGTGTATATTCCATACAAAACATCAGTTATTGTCGCGTGACTTGCGGTTTTCAACTGGTGTGCCTGGAAAATACAAGTGCGTGCAATATGCGCTACAAATGTGTGTGTGCAAGCCGCGCGCTTCCATTAGAAATAACGAACTTGTACTTTCAAAAAACACAATATGTGAACAGCCCCTAAAGCAGGTCACACACCAGAAGCGTTGCGTTGCGTTGCGCGTCGCGTCATGAAACGCCATGCATTTTAGAATTCTAAACATAGGTTTCTATGAGGGTACACACACTGGTGCCACAAGTCAGCGGCTGTCCGCGGCACCCAGCCACGACTCAGGTCACTGTTCATATTTCTGCAGCACCACAGATAGCCATCTGAATAGTTTTATTTTAAATATCATGCAAATGTGCACGCCTGGTACTTCCAACTGTCATGTGTGTGACCTGCTTTAAGCAGCTACGCTTCTCTTCACATTCAGAAGATACCCTCACTCCTGATACTGCACAAAAATTAAATTTAGCCTGTTTACTCTGATTTGGACCCCCGTGCTTTTGGACGCCGGTGTCCTCCTTAGTAATGAGTGTTGTCGTAGAATACTTTCTAATCTAGTGCTTGAAAAAGTTGCTGGTCGAGTTAAAAGCAGTCAAACGTTCTTTAGAGACTGAACATAGACTGCATTTCACAGTAATATTTTTGTTTTTACGCTCAATGAAATCTAAGTAATGTCTGTATTTTCAGTTGAAGAAGCAGCCACTGTCGTCAGCAATCATTTCAGCACGCGTTCTCCAGCAATTTAAAAAGCACATGCTTATTAACTGACATTGCAGCGGAAAGCGTTATTTAAACGAAGCATTTTTTCTTCTAAAAGCTATAATTGTAACGTAAGTAACGCAATTACACTGAATATAGTAACTGTAATCAAATTACACAAATTTAAAATGTAATTTGTTACATTACTGCATATCCCAAAAATGTAGTTAGAATACAGTAACGCAGTACTGTGGAGTGCGTTACACCCAACTCTGCCCACAATACATCTAATCTAATCTACAATCTAAGCTTTTCACTCATCATAGCACACGTGCTGCTGCTGATGTGACAATAAAAGTGATTTGATTTGACATTGTGTGAATTTGATTAGAGCTACAAATGTGAGTAAAAAAGGGTAAATAAACTACAAACATGGTGGACATGACCAACCATCAGGTAGAGAGGCTTCAGTAAGGATGTTTGTATGACTGTTAATTAATATCTAGCCCACTGGAAAATATTTATATTGTGTTATATTTCATTGGCAACAACAACGTGAACTTACATAAAGACGTTTTTGGACATTAACGTCTGAATGCCTATAATTATCCAAAGACCTGAGGAGATTTTTCTGCCTGAAAGACTTGTAAATGGCTGATTATCCTGCTGCTGCTTCTCCAGAAAGATAGGAAATTATGAAAGAAATGTGTCAATATAAAAGAAATGTGGATGATGTGTGGATGATTGACAGGGGATGTAACTAAGCAACATGATGATTTGTTAACGAGGAAGTAGTTTGTCCTAAAGCTTGCATACTCTTCTGTTACACACACAAAAGTATATACTTTTCCTTCACAAAAAAATGCATACTTTTAGGGCATAGTATAAGTATGTGAATTGGGATGCAGTAATAGACTGCCACTCCAAACATGAAAGTACACGCTCATTATTCACCTTAAGAATGTCAATGTGAGCTAGCAAAATAAATACTTTTTACTTTCGTGAACTGAATCATTCATTAAAAAAAACAATTCATGCACTAAACATTAGTAATTCCAACATAGGCTCATTCTGAAAACTTAGCCCTATATACATTTCTGGAGATCGCGAATTATGTAGCCAGTATTTACTCGACATGTACGTCGGCAGACTTGAAATGCACAGCGGAGTTGACCGCGACAATAGAGTTTGAGTCCGGAGAAGAACGGTTCAAGACAGCAGGTAAGACAAAAGCATAAACTAAAAAAAATTAATAAATAAGTAAATAACAGGGTGAGAATGTGGTAAAATCTGAAAACGTGGTAAAAATCACGTTTTTTCTTTTTCTGGATTGCTTTTTAAAACACTGCTGTTGGGTTTAGGGAAGTGGGTGGGCGGGTCAATCGGTGGTTTTGAAAACACTTTGGGTTTAGGGAAGGGGGAGGGTGGGGGTATCAGTCGGTTGGTCAGCCAATTAATCAATCAGCTGACCGCGCTCTCTAGTGGATTTATGTGGGAACAGCAGGCGTGGATGGCACTCGTAAGAGGAATTTGAGATCTGAAAAAATGTACACAGCGGCTTCTGGTAGATTTGCGAAAACAGAAACTGCAAAGAAATGTAGCTCCTAGGATGTATTTTGCTCTCTCCAGAAATGCATATAGGGGTACATAATCAGAATGAGCCTGGGTTGAATAATTCTGTCATGAACTCTTGAATGCTTTGAGGAGAGCAACAGCAGCTGTTCAGTAATAAAACAAAAAACATTTTCTGCGCATTTATGTGATTCTTTTGCATTCATTGTAAAGACTTTTTCATTGTAGCTGCGCTGAAAAGAATAAACATTGCAAGTCTTCAGAATTCAGGAATAGAAGGTCACACAGGTAGGAAAGACATAAGAGTGACTCAACTCTGACTTATTATTACTATTCTATAATCTGTTCCCATTTGTTGTGTGATCTTCACTGACCATGCATTTTTCAGCCTCTGCATGTGAGTCTAGCAGCAATTCATTGCCCAGATTTCTTAAAAAAATTATCTCCTCAGGAGTATCAATAACCCAAAACATCACATTGAGTCACCCCGAACCGCCAAATCAAAGTTAAATAGGTACAGACCACCTTGACAGGAAGAACTCTAGTTTGTTTGAAAGATTTCTTTACACCAGCTCACCTTGTTTTGATCATAAAACATGCCTTGCCATCATTGTTTTCACTTTCTGAACACGCATGAAGCAGAATGACGTCTGTAGGAACAAGGGTGGGCTGATGTAGCTATAAAAGAATAATGAACGCTTGATCCACTCCCATGTTTCCATGGTGCAAACAGAGTTGTACTCAATGTGTCATCTTTGCTCAGGTGCCCGGTAGGCTTTTTTTCTTTTACACGCCGCTGCTTCCATATGCTGCATTCTTCACACATGAGAGCCACGCGGACCCCAGACGGGACAAGAGCCGCTCTCGATGGACATATCCTTGTCTCCAGGGCCTCCTCCGGCTACATGTGTGAGACTTTATCCACATGCATGCTTTCTTGTACATATGGTGTATAATCTGTCTCTGGAATGACACACACCTGGAAAGCACAACAAAATAGACTGAGGGTGACAAGTGTTGTGCGAGAAGAGGGATAGTTTAATGGGCAATTTTTATTTGTGGTGGTAATGAATTCTGCTGGGCCGCATGAGTCACTCACAGCAGACAATATGAGACAACAAAGTACATTATGTTTAAAAGATAGCATTAAAATGAAAGCAGAAATTTGCAGAAGTATATGTTTGTAAAGCTGAATGCTCATGTCTCAGTTAGTTATAGACATTTATGACTTGTTATGCTGTTCTGTGAACCAGTTGAAAAGATTAGGGCAATTTCTCTACAAATCAGACATCTGTGGTGCAGATTAAAAAAATATTAATTAAATAAATAGATAGAAACCTGACTGTAGTGTATGAATGTGTGAAAGAGTGTGT